>CM056880.1:2205000-2207012 GCA_029876055.1 Madurella fahalii
GTAGCCGGGGGGCCAATCTGCGAGGGGAGGTCGTCGGCAAGCCCTACAAGGCTCTCTGGGCACGTCGCACTTGTTCCGGGGTTCGTGCGAGCCGTTCTCGTGGTTGCGAGGCCGCGAGCCCATTTTTAGCGAAACCCATACAAATGAGTTTTGCGGGATTGGAAAACTCGCCCAAAAGCCCGCCGGCCCGTGCGCGGTGCTGTACCCTGGTCGGTGAGTCTGTGAGAGAGAGCAAGCAAAAAAGCCAGCTCCTGTGGGGAGGATGTCCGGGTCGCCCTGGGCACCTCTCCACGGCAGCCTTCGCAGGTCGCTTTAGTCCCATTTCATCAGTCGCCGCTCTCGCGTGGTGCCCTACGGTCTGCCGGGGTACTGACGATTGCGGCGAGCACCACCCCAGCCCGTGGCCGCCCTGGCGCTTGACCGCCTGGCGGGCGCGGCATCTGGGAAGACTCCTTTCAGGCGCAAGGGAAGACCCCGTGTGCGCCGAGGGGTGGGCTCTGTGGGTGCATGGCGGTTCGCCAGACCTCTACAAAGCCACCGGGGGTACCTACCGGTTGGGGATGCCGCACGGCTGAACCTCCCGGTCGGGCCTCCTCTTGGGGCGCCTAGGCGGTGTCTTCGGGGGCGCTCTCGCTCCCCCGCTCTCGCCTGCCAACAGCGCTCTGGGGAATTCAGGAGGGGAAAGCAGATGTGTCCCGCGGCGAGACCGGCGAACGCCGGACGAGCAGCGCGGCCACGCGGGCCCCGTGCCCGCCGACCCAGTAACTTGAGAACTCTTCCGCTCTGAAACACGGGCGGTTGGCCTTAACCGGCACACGATAGTTACCTGGTTGATTCTGCCAGTAGTCATATGCTTGTCTCAAAGATTAAGCCATGCATGTCTAAGTATAAGCAATTATACCGCGAAACTGCGAATGGCTCATTAAATCAGTTATCGTTTATTTGATAGTACCTTACTACATGGATAACCGTGGTAATTCTAGAGCTAATACATGCTGAAAATCCCGACTTCGGAAGGGATGTATTTATTAGATTAAAAACCAATGCCCTTCGGGGCTCTCTGGTGATTCATAATAACTTCTCGAATCGCACGGCCTTGCGCCGGCGATGGTTCATTCAAATTTCTGCCCTATCAACTTTCGACGGCTGGGTCTTGGCCAGCCATGGTGACAACGGGTAACGGAGGGTTAGGGCTCGACCCCGGAGAAGGAGCCTGAGAAACGGCTACTACATCCAAGGAAGGCAGCAGGCGCGCAAATTACCCAATCCCGACACGGGGAGGTAGTGACAATAAATACTGATACAGGGCTCTTTCGGGTCTTGTAATTGGAATGAGTACAATTTAAATCCCTTAACGAGGAACAATTGGAGGGCAAGTCTGGTGCCAGCAGCCGCGGTAATTCCAGCTCCAATAGCGTATATTAAAGTTGTTGAGGTTAAAAAGCTCGTAGTTGAACCTTGGGCCTAGCCGGCCGGTCCGCCTCACCGCGTGCACTGGCTCGGCTGGGCCTTTCCTTCTGGAGAACCGCATGCCCTTCACTGGGTGTGCCGGGGAACCAGGACTTTTACTCTGAACAAATTAGATCGCTTAAAGAAGGCCTATGCTCGAATACATTAGCATGGAATAATAGAATAGGACGTGTGGTTCTATTTTGTTGGTTTCTAGGACCGCCGTAATGATTAATAGGGACAGTCGGGGGCATCAGTATTCAATTGTCAGAGGTGAAATTCTTGGATTTATTGAAGACTAACTACTGCGAAAGCATTTGCCAAGGATGTTTTCATTAATCAGGAACGAAAGTTAGGGGATCGAAGACGATCAGATACCGTCGTAGTCTTAACCATAAACTATGCCGATTAGGGATCGGACGGTGTTATTTTTTGACCCGTTCGGCACCTTACGATAAATCAAAATGTTTGGGCTCCTGGGGGAGTATGGTCGCAAGGCTGAAACTTAAAGAAATTGACGGAAGGGCACCACCAGGGGTGGAGCCTGCGGCTTAATTTGACTC
>JAPYLN010000006.1:0-27421 GCA_029876055.1 Madurella fahalii
AGGTTTTCTTTTTTTTGCGCCCGGGCTGGGAGTTGGGGATTGCCGATTGTAGGTGCGATTAGACACTTGTTGGCAGGTGCTCTTGTGCGAAAAGGGTTTTTGCTGACAGGTTTTGTGGGGACAATGCTAAAAACGGTATAGCTAAGAGGTTGTGTGGGGACATTGCTAAAAAGGGTTATTGCTGACAGGTTTTGTGGGGATACTTGCTGAAAAGAGTTATTGCTGACAGGTTTTGTGGGGACATTGCTAAAAAGGGTTATTGCTGATAGAAGTGGGGCAGTTGATATCTTGGCACGCTTTTTACTTCAAAAACTTGCTAACTTTGAAAATTAATAACTAATTAACGAAAATAGATAGAGCAAAACGGACTTTAGTATAATATAGATTCGCTATTGATCTATATTATTGAGATAGGTACAGTTAATTTTCCTGCAAACAAGGGCTAACCCTAAGGCGAGAAGTAGTAAGGGAAACCCTAAATCCTGGCTCGGAAGTCTGCTAGGCTCTCTGTCGGTTGTTGTTGCTGACGTTGTCGTTGACGATATTGTTATTGTTGACGTTGTTATTGACGACGTTGTTGGGCTGGGCAGTAGCTTTGAAAGATGTGCCTGATTAGGAGGTGTCTCTTGTCGAAGGTCTGGCTATAGTGGTTGTAGGTGTGTAACTTGGCTGCTGTATCTAGCTGCAAGGCAGTCGAAGCCGATTGCTAGGCGGGCCGGGCGGGCGAGGTAGGCCGAGCGGGCGAGGTTGACTGAACTGTCGGATCCGATCGTTGAGCCGGGTAGGCGGGTGAGGCCGAAGTTAAGTTTGACTGGGCTGGCCGGATGGGTAAGGCCAATTGAACTTGAGGTAGCTAGGCGGGTAAGGCCAATTGAACTTGACTGCGTTCTGGTGGTTCTATTGAAGGAAAAAGAAAATGGGGGAAAAAAGAAAAAGAAGATGGTATTTAGGAGCCGAACTGACTTAGATAGAGTCCCGGCCGGCCGATTGACAGTATAGGTCTCTTTACCGGGCACAGTCCGGGCAAGCCGATTGATTAGGTATATCTAATTGACCTACCTAGATATATTCTTATCCGGCCGAACTGACTTAGATAGTATCCCGGGTACCCGAACTGACTTGGATATAGTCCCTACTACCCGAACCTACCTAGATACAATTTCGTTTGGCCGAACTAACTTAGATAGGGTTTCGACCGGCCGATTGACAGTGTAGGTCTTTTCGCCAGGCGCAGCCCGGGTAAACCGATTGATTGGGCGTATCTAATTGGCCGCTGTACTGCAGAACCCAAACCCCAACCCCAACTACAATACAGTTCCAACTCTATATACCTCAGCCCCCTTTGGTCGCACCAACCTGTATTTTCGTAGTAGGTAGCTCCTAATTATTCTCTTTCGTTTGGTACCAGTTATACGATTTTTGGAGCAAAAAAGGTCATCCGTTTCTATTCGGGAATTTTTTATCTGTTTCTACCCCTTATTTTGGAGAATTGGGGATAGGGTTAGGGTTGGACTCGGGTTAGGGTTCGGGGTTGGGGTTGGGGTTAGGATTCGAGTGTAGCGTATAGGGAGAGTGGGGGGGAGAATGGAGGTTCGGGTTAGGGTTCCGAATTTTTTTTTTTTTTTTTTTCCTTATCGGATTCTATAGGGGTATGGGTTTCAACGGAGTCCACCCCCCGGCCGGCTCGCTTCGGGGGTGGCACAGCCCCTTTTTCATCGGATTCCAGTGGACTCCGACGGCGTATAGGGGATAGTAATAGGAGCGATAGAGGTTAAAGCGTCATTTTACTATTAGCCTGCTTAGACTCCCTCCCTAAGACATATTCGTATCTCTCCTACTATAACTATTATAACTGTTTCTTTTATCCTCCCCCTCTGTCCAAAGGAACACCACCTCATTTCCGATCGCTACAGCAAATTCCGTTACAATATCTCTCAGACTATTCGCGGAGGACAGTATTAAAGTCTATAACAATCTCCGGACCCAGCTTCTCGGAATAAGCCTTTGTCGAACGCATGTTGTTATAGGACGCCCTTATACTCCAAATCGGTATATTAACCTATTTGCTATCCTCGGACTAAAAGCATTTCTTATCGATGAAGATACAATTCCTATATCGGCCTCTATCAACTCGAAGATAGGATATACACCCAAAGAAAGGCTATATAATATAGACGCGAGTCCTATAGAAGGTATCGAGAGGATGGTATATCTCCGTTGTCGAACGTACGTAAGCAAGTTTGCAGCTCTCGTAGGGAAACTGATTGCTATAAAAAGGGTCAGCCTTCGTCTAGTTAGAGAGATATAATACTTACTGTCCGCCGAAAGCTTATACAAAGAGCCTATTAACCCGGTGATGACGAAGGAGGGTAGTCTCGAATATCCAACGACTAAAGGGAAGTCCGTTATACTATTCGACAATAACGTCCTTGAAAGTCCGCTACTAACGGTTACCACTAGCCCTAAAATCGGCTAGAAGCAATGGCAACAGCTTGAGGAACTGCTATAGCTGGAGCTACATCGAAAAGTCTACTGGAAGACGCCAGACGAGGTACAGAATCGAAGTCTTCTCAAAAGGGAAGAATTTGATAAGCAGTAGGATACTCTATATCGTAGAGTTCATCTGTTCAGGCTCAATAGCATCCTCAGTGCGTAGCAGGTCGGTACGATTAGGGCAGACCGTCCAGACATACTGACGAGGAGTATCGGTAAGACAGCGAGGAACGAGAGTCAAGTCGATAGGGCGATCAGATTTGTAAGGGACGAGAGAAGCAAGTTCAGGGTCGACGACGTAATCCGGCTACCGAGTCTTTTGGTTCTCCTAAGGCAATGCTATAGTGTTTTGATATACGAATCTACTAGCCGGAGCAATATATAGATTCGAAAGGGAAGTAGAAGAGGGAAGAAGA
This sequence comes from Madurella fahalii, assembly GCA_029876055.1. Classification (NCBI taxonomy): domain Eukaryota; kingdom Fungi; phylum Ascomycota; class Sordariomycetes; order Sordariales; genus Madurella; species Madurella fahalii. The sequence goes on from JAPYLN010000006.1 coordinate 2,910, forward strand.
GGTCTATTTAGCCTTCAACAGTACCTCTATCTCCTAACTATCAGGGCCCTCCTCATATACTCAGGAAGAAGGGCAAGACGCAATCCAGTAACTCTCAGCCGTATCAAAAGATCGCTACCCTCAACAAATTCGTAGCTAGAATAAGGCCTAGCTAACAGAATCTAACGACTTCTGACTACCCGTCCAGGTCGCTTGTCTCAAAAGAGATTGGACAAAAGACAAACGGCACCTATAGGACCTTCCAGAGGCTCAGGAAAGGCTTCTTTTACTACTATAAGCTGGAAAACGATAACTATAGTAGGAAGGGATCAGATAAACAAACGGAAGAGGTTACGACCCAGGAGAACCTTTAGGGCAGTACAAAGTATATGAGATTCAGTAGGAAAAGAGACAGGATCAAAACGGGTGCCAGAGAGACAGTTTTAGGGTATTTATTAGCCCAAACCTCCCTCCTGTCAGGTGCAGGAGGGTGTCAGGTGCAGGCGGGGCACTGCCAGGGTCAGGGGCCTATAAATTACCGGCTTCGCCGGAAGTTTTGGAACGTTCAGAGTTCAATACTGTCACCTACCACCTCCTTAGAAGCGATAGCTGCGCAGACGCCGCTCCTTCAATGCGAATCATCCTTTCACTCTCCTTTTCTCACAGCAATCCCAATTTTCGATCTGACACCTCCCTTGGCCCGACCTTCAACTCTCTCATCAGACAAGGCGAACCTACGACTACCACAGTTACCACCTATCTTCTGATTTTTCTTTAGTAAAAACTATATTCCCCCTCTAATCGGAGGAAGATGCAATCGCCTATTATATAGAGAGAAGGATCTGCCCCGGAACTACCGACTTCTTATATAGTAGCTCTTCGCTCGGTATCTCAGCCAATCTCGCAACTTAGGGATAGACAGTCTCGCCCAGAACTCCCGTTTACTTTAGTAAATCGGCTACTTCGTAGTAATACTCCCTGCCCTCCCCTAGATAGAAAGGATATATACCAGCGATAGATGCTTCGTTATAAAGTCCTTGGCCCTAACAATAAGATTATCCCGACGAACAGCGAACCTCATAAGCTATTTACCCCTATCAAACGTCGTATTCGGTATACTCCTGAAGTTATCGGCAGACGGCCAGCCTAGATCGCCAGCTCGTACTTCTCGGAGCCTAGTGACGATACTATCTTCCGTTACCTCTTCCCTAGCTATATTCCTCCTAGAAAGAGGACGACTTTCTTTGATAGGACCTAGGAGGAGATTAGAATAAGCCTTTTTAATATTAAGGGTATAATAGTTCAGCGTTATTGGTTAGACCATACATTACTTCAAGACTTCCTGAAATTCGTCTTAGCTTCGTTTAAGAGGCTTATCTGGATCGCTCTAAGCACCGTATCTAACTAGGACGACTATAGCGATCGCTTAGCCTATAGAGCACTTAGAAAGGAGGTAGCTAGTAAGTGCTTTTAGGTCATTCCGTACCACCTTAACGGTAATTACTAGACTTTAACGATCTACGATTAGGTATATACCCACTTTACTTAATTTAACTCCTATAAGATATTTGATAACAGGAGTCTTTACGATTTTCTAAACCGAGTCTAGATCAAGGTTCGTAATATATCGGACTCCCTTTCTAACCTAAAGGAGTACTTTCGAGAGCTATAAGAGCCTGAAGTAAGATACTCAGAGGTTTAGTTCACTCCAATCTAGGGCATCAATAGAAGCTTATACAAACTGATGATAAAGTAGGGCTGGAAGAGTAGTATTAATCTCTTCGACAAGAGCTATAAGAGCTCGAAGCGAGATTCTTAGAGATTTAGCTTACTACCTAATCTGGAGTATTAATAGAAGCTCGTATAAAGAGTTTGGCTGACTACTCTACCACCTAATCTAGGGTATCAATGGAATCATATACGGCCTGTTAATGAAGTAGGGCTTGAAGAGCATTATTAATCTCTTCGATAAGAGCTACAAGAGCTCGAAGCGAGATACTTAGGGATTCAGCTTACTGCCTAATTTAAGGAGTCAATAGAAGCTCGTACGAACTGATAATAAACTAGGGCTTGAACTTTCCCTAACCTTCTAATCTAAATCCTCGAATTCGCGGGGTTGGGCCCGAGTGAAATATAAGAATAGTATATACGTACTATTGGTCTCGATATCCCTCTACCGTACCCTAAGACAGCAGAATCGTATAATATCATCCCACTCTTATACCGAACCCTGCTTATTAAAGGCTGCCCTGAGCTGCCGTATAAGGGTAACCGCTAATACTAGTTTAGGCCTATAAACACTATGAATACTACGTATATAGAGGAGGCCTAGTATAGTAGGGACTAACTTATCGTACATATACCTCTCGCTGCTGCTGCCTTCTATACAGGTATACGACCTACCGTCGCCAGCCGATACCCGCCACTTTATATAGAACTTCTGGGGTACCTAGCAGTAGAAGTACCCGCTATATCTCAGTAGCCTATCTAATGCCCGTACATCGTTCTGCAAGCGTTGGAGCCTGTAGCCGATACTCTTCCATATCAGCTGGTACTCTCTGAAGCCCATACTAGGGATTGTACGACTGGTTCTATTACAAGGGCGATATAGGGTATATCCCTTATCCCATCCAATAACTTGACAGACAAAGCACTTCTTAGTATCGTACTGCTAAAGGGTATCCCGGAGACTCGAGATATCCTCTACAACCTAGCGCCTAAACTCTGCCTCGCCTTCGGCAGTATAGTCAATCTCCTATTCGTATAACAGGAGCTTGGGGTCGATAGGAATATCGGTCATCTCGGTATCGGCCTTACAGAGATCACACAGCTCTTTACTATCCTCGTAGGCAGTACAGTCGAGACGGCTGTCTATAACCCGGGAAAGTATTATACAACAGCAGCTAACAGTCTCTCGTATGTATTCCCTGATATCCTCGTTCTCTGGCGGGGCGGGGGGGAGTAGGCGGATACAGGGTATACTGCGGGGCTCGGCAAACACGATAACGGAGGCGCTAGGGAGGCTGTCCCAGCCTACCCGGCCACTCTCCTGGACGAAGTCCTATAGCAAGTGGGGTTAGCCGGTATAGACGATAAGGCGTATATCAGGTTTATCGATACCGGCCCCGAAAGCCGAGGTTGCAATAATAGGACCGCCCTAGATAGTCTACCTTTATATAACAAGTTCCCGCTGTTTGGAGTTGGGGAGCTGGCCGTAGTATATACTGCAACCGAGGTACTATATAACTGCCTCAGCATAGGTAATTGCTTGGCAGTATACGATAGCCCTGGGAGGGTAGTAACTACCTGTTAACGGAGTAGGTACTTAGGTATATAGTTGTTCGAGTTAGCGAGTGACCTCAGCAAGTATATCCTGGGAGCTATAGACGGCAATAACAGAATACCTGATATTAGGTCTAGAGATATCGCTTCGTACGACTACCGCTTTAGCTGGGTCGATATAGAGGAGGCTGAAGAAGTTAGTTATATCCTGGGGCAGGAGAGTTGTAGTAAGAAATATAAGCTGGGTACTAATCGAGTGCATAGTCGAGCCGATTGTCTATAGCTATAGCCGGAATTCGTATGAGGCGTCAAGTATAGTATAGCACTCGTCTAAGACGATACGGTCGAGACGATGCTGGGTAGTGAGGTAGTTGATAAAGTGGTAGAAGCCCTCGGTAATAAAAGCCTCGGGTATAACGACGATAAGGGGGGAGGTACAGCTACTGGAGGACGACTATTCTTGGCACCGGATCTTCATTGTATGATAATAGTAGAGAATATCCTGTAGTAATGCTATAAATGGGGTAATAATAATAGTCGTCGTATCCGATGTACAGTAGGTAGGGAGTATAAATATTAAGCTTTTCCCCTCCTCTATACCAGCAACCTGTATAATAGGGGAGGTCCCCAATAGGATGGTGTCGATAGTAGCCCTCTGTTTTCCCTGGAAGGTAGCGTCAGGCCTACTAAGTATCTGCTGTAGCTGGCTAACAAGGTCAGTCTACTGTAAGTACTATAGACGCTGTTGTTGTATAGTATAGCAGTCGTTGTCGACCTGTACTATAACCTATTGTATAACCCGGGACTTATCTAGTCCGTAGAATAAGAAGAGGCGATGCTAGAGGATACTAGCTTAGCGGAACCGGGCTTAGTCAGTAGCGAGGCCCTAGTTACCTTAGCTAATCTGTTAGCTATAGATTAGGTACGTAGTACGAGAGCTATACCTAGCCTAGAGGTCGAGGACAGAGTCTGGTATACCCTTATATTCCGAATCAGAGCCTTCGTATAAGGGGTTATACTGGTCAGGCCAGAGCTCACTACTTAGAAAGCGATGTGTAATGGCAATGGCAATATGCCTCCAGGTCTTTACATTGAACCTCGTACCCTGGAGAAGGCAGGAGCTGTATTCCTGGAGAACACGGTGTATCTGGTTGGACGACTATAGGCTATAAGGGAGGCTTTTCCCTTCTTCCTTCTCCCTGTATACAAAGGAGGTACCCTATAGAAAGGGGCTTAGAGTGACATTACCTATAAGGGTAGCCTGGAGGATTTAATAGAAGGGAAGGACAAACTACAGATATTGTACGAGGATCTCGCCGAGCTCCTTTAGTAGGTAGCGATAGATAACCCTAGCCTGACCTAATAGGTTATACCTCTTATAGTAGCCGGATACGAGACTGACCAGCCTGTTATCGATAAGGATATTACACTAGCCGCTATATTAGGTATTGAAGTACTATAATCCTAGGAGCTCCTTCGTATAAGCAGGCTGGCCGTAGAGGAGGTGTATTGCAGCCAGGAGGCCCTCCCGGAACAGGTTAACCTGCTCGAGGTACCTAGTAGCCTCGGTAGTATCGACCTCCTTCCTCCTGTAGCTCTATAGGCGGAACTACGAGGCGGTGGTTAGGGGGCAATTCTCGATCCGCAGGGCAATCCAGTAGCGGGTCAGCTCTATCCAGCTGTTCCAGCTATAGTTGATAAAGGAGAAGCCGATACTATTATTAGTAGGGTCGTCCTACAGCATATCCCAGTCGACAGCAGGGAGTGGGATCTTAGAGATCTAGGTAAAGGTCAGGTCGTCTATCGTACGAAAGAGCTCTCCGACAAGGCTGTAGAGCATCTCTATAAGCCCATTCATAGTAAAGGACATGTCTCCGAGGGTTATCCAGTCGTTGTGCCATACGACCTGGCCAGTAGTAGGTAACTGGATACGGAGGCCGTATAAGCGGGTACGGAAGATCCAATCCATCGGAGTCGGATACGATTCGCTATAGACTGTTATAAGGAACCGGCGAGCCCGGTCTTGTACGAGAGAGAAGAGACTAGTAGCGGCTTATATATTCTCCGTGCCGTCAAAGGACCCCTCCTTAGGCTCCAGCTCGAGCTGAGCCTGTCGTATAACAAGTATACGAGTAACCTTGATAACAGTAAAATATAGAGGGGTATAGTTCTCCGGCCCCACCTACCTACCGTCGTCGCATATATCTATGGCCGCGAGGGCTGAGAGGAGGGGGCTATCGTACGACCTGTCTTTAAGGGGGTAGTCCAGTAGAGAGATGAGGAAGCTGATGTAGGCCCAATCGAGGTTCGGCTACTCTTGCCTATCGAGCTCGGGGTTGCTAGAGGGCCGTAGGTAGGACAAGAACTCGCTATAGACCCTCTCCTGGTCGTCCGACAAGGTATACCGAGGTATAGAAGCTGGGTCGGCATCAGACGTACGAAAGATATAGGCTACAACCCGCTTCCAGATATTCGTATATCGTACGAGGGTATCGGGCTCTATCTGGCTGTTGAAGGGCTTTATAGGTTAGGTAGCAATGTCTATCCAGGCAAGCTCGAAACAGAGGGCGATACCGATGCGGTCTATAGAGGAGGAGAGTTGGGCGGTAGTAATAACACGCTCGATAGAGTCCTACGTAAGCTGGAGCATCTACTCCGCCTTAGCTTCGTTATCGTACTAGGTGAAGTCTCGGCTATAGCTAATCCACCCTCGCCGGACATTGAGGCTTATAGTATCCCATATATACTAGATATCCAGGCTAGCAAGGTGGCTCGCCTACCCCGTTCGACGGACCCACTGGTTGGGCTCTATATAACCCTCGTTATCCTCGATAAGGTCGGGCTGGTGCCGGAGGTTGTTATATATAGTGGCTAGAAGGGAGGTAAGTTCATTGGAGGTACCTAGAGTACTTAGAAAGTCGGTAGGCCCAGGGGTAGGAGAAGGATCCCCGTTGTTATTACCGAGGACCTGGAACCACCTACTAGCACGCCTAGATTTAAAAAAGCGCTAGTATGAGATGCCCTTGTCCTATGGCTCGTCGTACGACTGTAAAACCTTTAAGGCAATATGCCTACCGCGGCCCCGCTGGTTTTGCCAGTTATAGAGGGTATGGCAGTGCTCTTGTATCTTGCGTTTAGCGAGGATAATGTATGGGTATATCCGGCATTTGAAGGCACCGTGGAAAGGGCTATCGAGTTCTGCGATAATAGGGACCGGGGTAGTAGGGAGGGGGAAGTCGGTAAGGTCTTCCTGGGTCTGGTATCTAGTTGGGAGTTGCTCGACTACCTTGAGGATGGTATCGCGTTCCGGCTTGGAGATTGTATTGGAGTGGTTCTTCAAATACGTCTTAACCTCTATCGGAAGTATAGCATACTTGCATTCGGTATAGACAATAAGGTTATACGACCCTAAGAAAATAAAGGGTTCTATTTTATCGTATTGAGTAATGGACTAAAGATAGAGTCTATTGAGATAAAGTTATTTAGTTCAGAGAGAAGAGGGGAAGTAAGTTTTTCATAGTAGAGTCTAGGATCTAGTTTAGTTAAAGTTAGTGGGTTACCTATACTGTATTCCACTTATTTATTTTAGCTATTAGGCTACTATTTAGATAGTATTCTCGCCGGTCTCTCTAGGTGATGACTGGTAAAAGAGATAGTATTCTCGCTGGCCTCTCTAGGTAATGACTGGTAAAAGAGATAGTATTCTCGCTAGCCTCTCTAGGAGATAACTGGTAAAGTAATAGTGTTCTTACCGGCCTTTCTAGGGGATAGCTAATGAAAGTGATAGTATTCTTATTAGCTTCTTCCTAAAGGTTAATCTCTAAGAGTATTTAGGACTTCTATATTAATCTCTGAACCTTTATATAAGTTAGGGTTCTATCCTAACTGCAACTACTATAGTAGTAGCTATAAACTCTGTTGCTCTCGTATATAGTCTCGCCTCATCAACTACATCTCTCTAGAGGAACCCTGGGTGCTACGACTATTACTCTCGTATATCGCCTCGCCCCCGCAACTACATCTCTCTAGAGGAATCCTGGGTGCTACCGCCGTAGCAGCAGCTAGAAACTCTGTCGCCCTTATACGTCGCTTCGCCTCATCAACTACATCTCTCTAGAGGAACCCTAGGTGCTACGGCTGTCGCTCTCGTATATCGCCTCGCCCCCGTAACTACATCTCTCTAGAGGAATCCTGGGTGCTACCGCCGTAGCAGCAGCTAGAAACTCTGTCGCCCTCGTACGTCGCTTCGCCTCATCAACTACATCTCTCTAGAGGAACCCTAGGTGCTACGGCTGTCGCTCTCGTATATCGCCTCGCCCCTGCAACTATATCTCTATAGGAATCCCAAGTGCTACTACTACAGCAGTAGCTAGGAACTCAGTTGCTCTCGTACGTCACCTCGCCCCTATAACCACATCTCTCTAGAGGAAAACCCTAGGTGCTATAGCTGTCGCTCTTGTATATCGCCTCGCCCCCGTAACCACATCTTTGTAGAGGAATCCCAGGTGCTACTACCACAGCAGTAGCTAGGAACCCTACGGCTCTTATACACTGCCTCTAGCCGATAACTACATACCTGCCCTACGAATCCTGGCTACGACTACTATAGCAGTAGCCAGAAACTCCGTTGCTCTCGTACACTGCCTTCAGTCGACAACCACATACCTACCCCGCGAATCCTGGCTACGACCACTACAGTAGTAGCTAGAAACTCCGTCACTCTCGTATACTACCTCCAGCCGATAACTATATACCTACCCCGCGAATCCTAGCTGCAACTACCACAGTAGCAGCTAGAAACTCCGTCGCTCTCATACACTGCCTCCAGCCGATAACCGCATACCTACCCCGCGAATCCTAGCTGCGACCACTATAGTAGCAGCCAGAAACTCCGTTACTCTCGTATACTGCCTTCAGTCGACAACTACACACCTACCCCGCGAATCCTAGCTGCAACTACCACAGTAGTAGCTAGAAACTTAGTCGCTCTTGTATACTACCTTTAGTCGACAACTATATACCTGCCCCGCGAATCCTAGCTGCGACCACTGGCCAAACCCCAGTGTAGGAACTTATTCGCTCTCGTATACTGCCTCCGGCTGATAACCACGATTCTACCCTGTAAGTCCTAGCTGCCGTTGTGTCAGCGGCAGCCAGGAAGCTCATTGCACTTCCTCTATAACCCTACCTTCTCCTACATCTTCTCGCCCTCGTATAATCTCTCCTTCTTGCCAACTACCTCTACCACTATAACCTACAACCAAATTGTTGTATATAAATAGCCTTGGTCTTAGGTTCTGTTTCTTTCTGATCTGTATCGATTATATTGCTAATATTTTCCCTGCTGTACGATTGCAGGAAAAAGAAACCTATCTCCGATAACTACTTCGTATGAAATTGCACTTCCTCTGCAACCCTACTCCTATATCTTCTCGCCCTTATATACTCTCTCCTTCTTATTAAAACACCTCTACTACTATAACCTGCAGCTAAATTGTTGTACGGAGGTAGCCTTGGTCCCAGGCTCTATTTTTTCTCTGTATCGATTATGTTGCTAATATTTTCCCTGTTGTACGATCGTAGGAAAAAAAGAAACCTGTTTCCCCGACAGCCACCTCGTACGAATAAGATGGCGGTATATACTACTTATCCTACCCCGGCCTCGACCGTTATAGATGGTATAATCGACTTTACTATAGCGCCGTAGCCCGAGGTGCTATAGCAGTATACAGCCGCTGGTAATACCTAGGCCCGTATAGCTGCTCTCGGTGCGGTTGTAGGCTATAACAGTTCGGTGGTGGCCTCGAAGAGCTGGTTCGAAGCCAATATAAAGACCTAGGACGACATTATCTATACCCCCTGTAAGGCCTAGCTGGTTATTATCGCCGCCTGTAGTTCGTCCCGGGAGCCGTATGAGGCGTTATGCGGCGCAGAGAAGAGTGTACGCCCGTTCCGGGACTGCATTGTGCTGTACGGCTATATGAGCAGCGCTTGTGCTAACTGCTAGGACCGCGACTAGAAGGGGAGGTACGATTATAACCGTGAGTACTCTTCTATTGTACGATAGAATATGCTTTGTTCATGTTCATCATTATAGTAAGTAACGGAGCTAACCTTTTTTTTTTTTTAATAGCACTGAGAGGTAAGGCGCTAGTACCCCCGGCACCAAAGTTACCTACTACCCCAACTACCTATAGGAATAAGAGATAGCTGCTATGTACGTATAATTGCCTGATACATTTTCTACTATCGTACAATAGATTGTACTAACGGGAGTTGTATATACTAAATAGCACCGATACTGGGATCGAGTCTAGGAGAATTCGAGGAGGTACAGCGTTTGTAGGCTCGGTGGGTAGAGGGAATCCGAGGAGGTACAGCGTTTGTAGGCTCGGTGGGTAGAGGAGATGTAGTACCGGGAGTTGTATATAGAGTCGAAGAGAGCTAAGTTGGAGGTTATAGAGAGGGTAACGGGGAAGTAGATAGATACTATGACTGGCGAGACCTTTCCGATTCCGGGTTGGCAGCCCGATGTACCTCTGGTACCAAGTTTGCTCTAAGGCGAGGGCCAGGCCCTGGACAACGAGATAGAGGAGGAGCTGGCTTTATAGGCTGCAATTAATTGGTATAGGAGCGAGGCGAACTGCCTAACTAACCGACTAAGACGGTACGAATAGCAGAGAGAGGCCTACGAGTAGTAGTAGTAGTAGTGAGGAGTAGGGTATGATGATAGCGAGGCCGGGGTAAGGAGCTTGTATTTTAAGTAGGAGGTTAGGCTAGAGGATGGTAGGATATAGTAGTTGTATTTTTATTATTATTACTATTATTTTTTTTTCTTAGTTCTCCTTCTCTGCCTATATCTAGGATTAATGCCTATTATACTAGTTTGTTGTACGAGCTGCTTCTAGTCCTGGCTGCCTATATCTATTACCTCTAAGTAAAAGACTAAGTTGATATTAAATATACTGGCCAATATCCTGGTTTGTTGTACGAGCTGCTGCTAGTAGAAATTACAGCTGACTTCTGTATTTGCCGGGCTACTACAGACCTCGTATATAAGAAACCTTTATCAATTTGTATTACCTGCTCCCTAAAAAAGAACATTGGAATAAGCTACTACTAACTTCTATATTTACTAGACCGTTGCAGACCTCGTATATAAGAAATAAATGCCTATCGAGTTGCCCTCCTAAAAAAAACTACTTGTAGAAACCATTACTAACTTCTATAATCACCAGACTGCTATATACCTCGTATGTAAGAAACCCCTATTAACTTGCATCGCCTGCCTTCGAAAAAAGAGGTACTTATCGAATTGTATCGTATACCCTCCCCCCCCCCAAAAAAAATACTGCCGGAAATAGCTACTGACTTTTAGTACTCGCTAGACTGCTATATATTTCGTACGTAAGAAACCTTTATTAACTTATATCGCCTACCCTCGGGGAAAGAAAAAGTATTCGTCGACTTATATTGCATGCCCTCTCCCCCCCCCACAAAAAAAAAAATACTACTGGAAACTGCTACTGACTTTGAGTACTCGCTAGACCGCTATATACCTTATATATAAGAAACCTTTATCAACTTATATTACCTGCCTTTAGGGAAAGAAAAAGCACTCATCGACTTGTATCGCCTGCCCTCTAAAAACGAATCTACTAGTAGAAACTACTGCTGACTTTGATATACACTAGACCACTATACTCCTCGTATGTAAGAAACCTTCATCAACTTGTATCGCCTGCCCTCAAAAAAAAAAAAAAGGTACTTATTGAATTGTATTATATACTCTCCCCCCTAAAAAACATTGCCGGAAGCTACTTACTGACTTTGAGTACTTACCAGGCTACTATAGACCTCGTACGTAAGAAACCCCGATCAACTTGTATCACTTGCCTTCGAAAAAAAAGAGGTACTCATCGAATCGCATTATATACCCTCCCCTCTAAAAAAAAAAAACTGCCGGAAGTTGCTGCTGACTTTGAGTACTCGCCAGGCCATAGCAGACCTCGTATATAAGAAACCCCTATCAACTTGTATCGCTTGCCCTCGAAAAAAAGAGGTACTCATCGAATCGCATCGTATACCCTCCCCTCCAAAAAAACACTGCCGGAAACTGCTACTAACTTTGAGCACTTACCAGGCCACAGCAGACCTCGTATATAAGAAACCTCCATCAACTTACATTGCCTACACTCTTACCTAAAAAAATCAGCACTAGAAACTACCGCTAACTTGTATACTTGTCAGTCGAAGGCAGTTATCGTATATAAGAAATAAACCCTCTATTAACCTACTTCCCTTCCCGGATATCATTTCTAACCAGCTAACTATCGTACGATAGGAAACCTAAACCAACAAATAATTCAGTCGTACGAGATAAGTGCGCTACCCAGTACCCCGGCCTCCACAATCGGCTATAGCGATATAATCGACTTCTCCTAGGCGCCCTGGCCTGAAGTCCTAGAGCGGTATGCGAGTACCCGCAATACCCAGATACGGACTGCAGTATTCGTTGCAGGTCAGTCCAATACAGTAGTAATAGTCAACTGCGAATAGTTTGATAATAAGGCGGCTATATAGGACGCTATTATTGGCGACTACTGGAAGAGCCAGGCAATGATTATTACCGCCCGGGGATAGGTGCAGCGGCCCTACAAGCAGGTCTATGCTAAGGAGAGCACTGCCCGGTTGTTCAGGGAGTATATCGTACTAGCTGGGTATTTCGGGAGTAGTTGCACTAACTGCCAGATCCGAGACTGGAATGCCAGGTACGATTACTATAGTAAGTTATATATTACCGCTATATCTGATATATCGTATGATATATAGCTAACCTATATATTTTTCACGTCTTAGTACCGGCAGGTCCAAGGCCATCGGGCAGTCGTACGAACCGTGCCCGTAATACCAATAACACTCCGCGCGATAAAAATAAGTAGGCCGGCCCTAACATTAAGCCGCTGATCGCTACGGACCTTACTTGGCGAGTTCGATATTAACCGTAGACTTCGTATAAAGCGGGGAGAGGGCTGTATAATAATCCTCTGTCGTCCGATACTGTTATACAACACCTCTTTTATATAATAAAATCACTGATATTTCTTCCTGGTAATATAGATAAGAGGCTAATGTGGTATCCCTTGGCCAGAGAGCCGTTGCAGGAGCGGCTAAGGGCGCGGCGAAATGAGCTGGAGTGCTGGAAGTTATATCCGGCTAAAGATATTGCTATCCTGGAGAAGCTAGAGAAGGAAGGGAAGGTTTATATCGACTCCAAGGACGGTATAGACTTCCTATAGTACTACTGGGTAGTAGAGGAGGAGGAGATACTACGGAGTATCCTGGGTAGGCGCGTTACATCGTCGGGGTCCAACCATTGTGTGGCTGAACTGGCTGAGTCGGGTAGCAAGCCTGGGAACCCTGGAAGCCCTGGAAGCTAGGGAACTCTTTCGCCGGGTAGGGCGGAGCGTATACATCTGCAGATAGACCAGTACCTGATAAAGGCGGCCAAGCTGGAGGAGGAGCTGGAGGAGTTGCAGCAGCAGCGTACTCGTGATGAGTAAGCCGGAACTGGGGATCTAGGGGGGGTAAGGGGTAGGGGATAATAGCTGATTTTTTTTTTTTATATCACTTTATATGTACGATACTGCTGTTACTTTGTCCTAACTCTAGGACATTTTATAATGATTAAGACATTGCCTGCATTACCTTTTTAAAAAATTAATAGTACCTCGTATATAAGTTTCTAGAAAGCATATCTAGGGGTCTCTTGATATCTAAGTAGTAGACTTGTCTCTCGTATAAGAGCAGAGGACTTGCCCCTCGTATAAGAGTAGAGGACTTGACTCTCATACGAGCTTAACCGACTTACCCTTCGTATAAGAGTAGTGGACTTACCCTTCGTATATCAGCAGTAGATATTAAGAACATTTCTCTACTCGAATAAAAGTCCCTACCTATCTATATAAAAGTCCCTGTCTATCTATATAAAAGTCTCTACCTGTCCGTACAAAAGTCTCTGCCTATCTATATAAAAGTCTCTGCCTATCTATATAAAAGTCTCTAGCTATCTAAGTAAGAATCTCTGCTATCCGAATAAGAGTCCCTACTATCTAAGTAAAAGATTTACCTATCCAAGCAAGCTAATAGTACTCATTCCCCTAATAGATATCCTGTATAGGGCTATCTTCTAACCCTACCCTACATTTCTAGGGCAATGGACCCTACCCTACATTTCCGGAGTAATGGACCCTACCCTCTACAGCTAAGTAATAGACTCTATATATCTAAACAATAAATATACCCTTTGTATGAGAGCAGTAGACTTAGCTAGTATAGTAAACCTCTATCGGAGTTAGTACCAGTCTACTGTATTGAACCTCTGTTGCAGTAGACTTACTGTCGTACGAAAGTAGTAGAGTTGGCTAATATACTGAACCTCTATTGCAGTAATATATAGGGAAGTATACTATAGCACAGACTCCTAAGAAGAATGCTACTGCCTCGGCCGGCGAGGACTTAGCTAGCGGCCAGATCACCATCAACGGCTACGTTCCCTCCGCTTTGGAGGTCAATTTCAGTTTCGCCCTCATCGACAACTTCAAATCTAAGCCCGACTTCGATTAGGACAAGATCGCTGCTACTGCTAGTCTCACTAGGAAGGAGTACCTTAAGTTCAAGTCGGTAGCCCTAACCTCTATCGCAGTAGACTTACTGTCGTACGAGGGCAGTAGACTTAGCTAGTGTACTGAACCTCTATCGCAGCAATATATAAGTTAGCTACCCTGAACCTCTGTTACGGGAGACCTGCCGTCGTACGAGAGTAGTAGACTTAGCTGGTGCACTGGACCTCTGTTGCAACAATGCACAAGTTGGCTACCCTGAACCTCTGTTGCAGGAGACCTGCTATCGTACTGTCACGGGACCGGCTGAGGGCGCAGCCTCGGGTACGTGATATAAGCAAGTGGTGCGCAGCGTTCAATCACGGAGTGATTGAACTGGCGGATCTTTTGGTTCATTGGCAGAGTGGTTTACTGCGCGCCCTCTTACAGCATACCCTTTCGGACTCCCGGGTTCCGCGTCAAGCTCCTCACCATGATAACCTGTTGGAATCAACCCGTCTTCGGATACAGCAATTGGAAGCGCTGAAATAACTGCGAGAATAAGAAGAGGGTTTGCTTCGGAAGCTAGGCATCTCACTAGGCGAATCCTCACCGAAACGCAGGCGATATCGTTCTCCTTCAGCAGGTTCTAGTAACCATAATAAGGACCGAAAGGCGATCAAGGTGAAGCATCTGATTCAGTTCCCTGACAACACCACCCATCGACGCCGTTTGGAATGGCTCTAAGATCTATAGCGAGCATTTATAGGAGACCCGAAACGGTTTAAAATGGGCATGAACCGGATCCTTTTCGCCTTAGATCAAATGGAAGAACGTCCTTGCAATCGATAGTACAGTCATTACAACAATCTTCCGACAGATATACGATAAGAGGCCGAAAACGACTGGAAAACGTTTGAAGATTAGACACTGAACTGTATTCGAGATCTTGCAGATCAAGAATCCACTGTTACAAAGTAGCTCAATGATACTAAGCAACGAGAAAACCAGTCTCCCTTGAACTTTTATTAGTACTTAGAATCCCTTGAGGCCCAATTCCCGAAGTAGGACGAAAAGGCTTGTACTCTTACCTTTTATACAAAGCTTTCGTCCGTAATTAGCAACTATATCGATTTATACGTCTACAATAAGCCAGAGACTCGGGAAGAGATAGTCAAACTCGCTACTTAAATTTAATATAGTTTCTAGTACCGAAAACCTTAGGAAGCCCCTAAGTATTCGTCCCGAAATCCTTCTTACTCTTCTCCTTCATCGTATTCTTCCCTAACTTATAAATCGTTATTTTATCCTCAAAGAGCGTTATTATCCCGTTATCACCAACGAAACGTACAGTCAACGACGCTATATACGAAACCTGACGATCACCCTACGTCAACCCCATCTCATTTCAATCAGCTGAACCCTATAGACAGTCAGGGAAACCCTTTGACTTGTTTTGTTTGTGGCAGTAATACCTATTTCGCCAACGACTGCCTATAAAAAGGAGTATCAGTGAATAAAGCCACTAGGTACCCCAGTCGCCGAGGTGGGGGATCGCGCTTAAATCGGCGGGGAAACAGTAGATACCGGCGGATGTAAACCCCGATTACGTCGGTGAAGACGATGTACTAGGGGTTCCAGTTAAAGAACGAATATATACTTCCGCAACCTTATTGAACTATACCCCTCAATCCATTACAGTCGATCTCGATACTGGAGTAGAGATTGATGTTGTCAGTCTGGAGTTCGTAAAGTAGAGGAAACTCCGATAGATCGGGATGTAATTACCCTGTGTTCGGTTTATAGACTATTATATCGTTGAAGCATTTGGTATTTATAAAGTTCCTTTAGAACTAACAGACTGCTAAGGAATTACCAAAAGAACATACATTTCTTATACCGCTATCAATTACCCCCTTGTCACAAATAATTCCCCTATTCTTCTTGGGATACCAAGTTTAATATCCTATAAAATCTTATTATACCTAGAAGGGAATTTATAGTGGTTTATAACGGAATCGGAGTGTATTCGGATTGAAAACCCGAAGAAATTCTTAAAAATATATCGAGGAGAAGCTTGTATTTACTCCTTGATGCAGTACCCAGACGTGCCGGAGGCGCTTTTTCCGGAGGAGGAAGAGGAGAATACCCCCCGAAAACCTGAAGATATCCCTCCTGAAATCTCAGACTTTGTAGATATTATGAACTCCAGTAATGTAGATATTCTGCCTTCTTTCAAAAGCACTGATTATACTATTAATCTACTCTCTAATACTGTTCCTCCTGTTAGATCTCTTTACTCTCTGTTACGATATGAACTTTCGATTTTGGAGGAATATCTATGCGAAAACCTGGCGAAAGGCTGTATTCGTCTATCCTAGAGTTCAGCTGTAAGTCCTGTCTTGTTTGTCCTAAAGAAAGATAGTACTTTATGCTTATATATGGATTACCGCGGATTTAACCGGATAACGGTTAAGAATCGGTACCCTTTACCGTTGATTTTAGAACTCTTAGACCGAGTATCCGGAGTAAAGTATTTTACGAAGTTGGACCTGAAAGAGGTATACTACCGGATTCGCATCCGAGAAGGAGACGAATGGAAGACGGCTTTCCGTACCCGATACGGTCTGTTTGAGTATCTTGTTATGCCTTTTGGCCTAATAAATGCTCCTACGACCTTCCAAAGTTATATTCAGACTGCTTTAGGCGGGCTACTAGACAATTGTTGTATATGTTATTTGGATGATATTTTAATTTTCTCCCTAGACCGGGAAACCTATACGACTTACCTCCGACGAGTCCTGGATCGCCTGAGACAAGTGCAGTTATACTGTAAGCCCAGTAAGTGTTCATTTTATTAGGATAAGGTGGAATTTCTAGGTTATATTTTAACTCCCGAAGGTATCGGTATAGATTCGGTACGAATTCAGACTGTCTAAGATTAGCCTGAACTACAGTCCTATCGAGATATCTAAGTTTTCTTAGGATTTTACAATTTTTACTGTCGATTTATTCAAGGTTATTCGGAGATTGCATTACCGTTAAGTAATTTACTAAAGGGGTTATAGAACGAACGAAAACCGGGAACCCTCCGGTTAGAGGCCGAAGAGTGTGCAGTATTCGCGCGGCTTAAGAGAGTATTTCAAGATACGCTAGTTTTATATCATTTCGACCCCGAACTCCCTGTTATCATTGAGATAGATACCTCTGACTTTGCAATAGGAGCTATCCTATTGCAGGTCCCGAAAGGGGGCCGAAAACGTCCTATTGTATTCTAGTCGGCGAAGTTTTCTAGACCGGCCTAGGACTATAGAACTCCTGATAAGGAGATGATAGCTATTGTAGAAGCCTTTAAGTATTGGCGACACTACGTTGAAGGGAGTCGCTATAAAGTCACTGTGTTTTCGGATCATAATAACCTACAAAGGTTTATAAAGCAAAACCGATTGAACGGCCGATAGGCTAGATGGTATATATATCTGGCAGGATTTGATTTTACTATTAAGTATCAGCCTGGGAAGCGAAATCCGGCCGATAGCCCCTCGAGAAGACTAGATTACGAGGATAAAGAACGTCCTAATAGACTCGAGTAGATGCCTACTTTTGAGAGTAAAATTACTCGGGTAAACCGGATCAGAAAGCTGATTGCGGAAAGAAATAAGATTGCCCATTGCATAGAAGAGAGCAAATTAGCTCGTATAAGAAACCCTAGTAAATTAGCTAGTACCCGGGTCGGAAAGACGACTGCGGAAGGGGTCAAGAGAGCCTACTATATACTAGAGAATGGCGAAGATACCAGTATATAGGACCCTAGTAAACTAGCTAGTTGGAAACCCGAAATAATAGGTTGTCCCTCAGAAGTTACTGTAGGATCGCTGAGTATTTACCTGCTAGGACCTTAGGATTACTAAGAAGCCGATTGGCTTGGACGGAAATAGATTGTTATTCGTCAATGTGCGAGAGAATACGCTCGACTGGAAGTGGTTTATACTATAGAACCGTCGAAATCTATAAGAGAATTGATCCTAGAGCTGTAAGCTATAGATCCGGTGACTCTGAAAATCAAGGAAAGGCTAGTGAGTCTAGCCCGAAACTAGAGAGTTTCGCCCGAATAGGCACTTGGATACGAGTAAGAATTGCTGCATTAAGGACGATTATTCGTCTTGGCAGAGCAAGCCGTTAAGTAGGAGTTACTCCAGCTTTTTTATAACGATCTGTTAGCAGGTCATTTTGGTATCGAAAAGACTCTCGAACTGTTGTAAAGAAAATACTTCTGGTATAGTATAACCAAAGATATTAAAGACTACTGTAGAACCTGCTACACCTGCTAAGTCAATAAGACAAGACAGTATAAGCTGTATAGATCGCTCGAATCGTTGCCGATTCCTATACGACCTTAGAGCGAAATCATTATAGACTTTATTGTAGGTTTTCCTGTAGTGAAGAGTCCCGATGGCTCCGAGAAGGATATAATTCTGGTGGTTGTCGATCGGTATACAAAGATGAACCGATTCTTCCTAATATCCACTACTATTACCAGCTAAGAATTGGTAGAGCTTATTTACAAAGAGATTGAACTCAAGTATAGCCCTATTGATAGTTATGTTAGTAATCGAGGTTCTGTTTTTATATCATAGTTTTAGAGCGATTTGTATTACCTACAAAAGGTATATAAGCGGCTTTCGACCGCTTTTTACCTGCAAACCGACGGGCAAACGGAGCAAGCAAATCAAATATTCATTTAATACCTCCGTTACTTCGTATACCAAAACCAAATTACCTAGGCAAATCTCCTTTTAGAAGTAGAATTTGTTGTCAATAGTACTGTTAATTCTATAATTAAGATAAGTCCCTTTGAAGTACTGATGGGTTATCAACCTCCGATTTCCTGCTGTATCGAGGGCGATATATAAGAGAGGAGGATATCCAGTGTAATTGAAAGAATTGAAAAACTTACTAAACTGAGAAAACAGTTAGAATAAAATTAGGCTGAAGCTATGGCAGTCCAGAAACGATATTATAACGAGAAGCATACGAAAAAGGAGTTTAAGAATAGAAGTTTGGTATTATTATCAACCTAGAATTTGAGATTCAAGTTACCGAGGAAATTGGTACCCAAGTTTATCGGTCTATTTCGTATTCTAAACCGAGTCGGATTGCTGGCTTATCGTCTGGTACTCCTAGATAAGTACGATCGTTTGTATAATGTATTTCCTGTATCAATGTTGGAACCGTGGTATAGCCGAAAAGGAGACGATTCGTCTGTGATACCGATGCCAGACCTTGAGGACGACGGAGAGTAGGAAGTTAAAGAGATTCGAGATAAGAGAAAATTCTAGGGTAAAACCTTCTTTTTGGTCAAATAGGTAGGCTGGCCCTCGGAGTATAATCAGTAGGTGTTAGAGGAGGATATAATAAATGTATCCAAGCTGGTATCACAATTCCAAAAAGTATGTGAAAACTAGCGAAAGTGTAGGCGATAAGATATTAATTAATGTCTATCTATATAAAGCTATGTCCCGGGGTATACTAGACGCCAACCCTAACCGAAATACCCTAGAAAAACCCCCGAAAATAATATGAACCTTAGAAAATTGAGGTCGGTACCAGCTCCAAGTTAGGAGCTACCTCTACTTAAACCTACTAGGCCTCCGCATCCTCTATGTTAGCGGCGATCTCCTTCTTGACCTTCTTAAGGAAACGGCGCTTAGCGCCCGACCAACCTACGAAACCAATATCGCTAAGCGACAGACGAGCGACAGACCGCACTTCCTAGGCGCGTACCTCAGACTCGTACTATGAAAAGTCAGCGATAACTCAGTGGAAACATAGTAATTGAGACTGACGTCGGTATTGCAGCTGCAGTTCCGGCTAGGGCAGGACGACTGCTGTAGGCGGAGTTGGCTGCGCAGCGCGACCATAGAGTAATATGCTACGTAAGCTTGTTATCGAGATGTCAGCGATTTGCGTACGAAGACAAGCGAGACAAATGCACTTACAGAAGACGGCTTGGTGGCGCCGGAAATGCCGAATTGGCGGTGATGAGCGGTTTCGGCGGCGTCGAAAGCCCCGACCAGATCTTTGGCGGCGGCGGCGATCTTCTTGCAGCTACGGCGAGACAGTGTAGAAACTTGAAGGCGATTACCCTCCTCGTCGAGCTCGCCCTCGGCGTCCTCTACGCGATAATCGACGATAGCACGAGCTACGTCGATAAGGATTATAAGGTCGACGGAGTCGCTAACTATTCCGGCAGCGGCCTGTAATCGTTAGCAAATCCCCTGCCAATCCGCCGAAAATGTATGTAACTTACCGGCGTATACAATTCTTTCTTTGCATTATAATAGGAGTAACGCGAGGAGGTCGACTACTCGAAAGAACAGTCAATCGTAAGGACCTTGTCGGAGCGAGGGTTGGTGTTTTTAAGCGCCGAGCGAATGCATTTTATATACGGCGTGACCTCGGCGGCGGAGGCGGCGAAAGCGTCTATCGCGACGGAAAAGTGGCCGAAGCGATGACGAGAAGAGAGAGAGAGAGAGAAGAAGAGAGAGAGAGAGAGAGGAAGAGAGAGAGAGAGGGAGAGAGAGGCGAGGACGGGCAGCGAGCTACGCGCAGGAGTAGAGCGAAAAGCGAGCGAAACAACGTGTAGAAGAGAGCCTGAAGAAGAAAAGTTTTGGAAAAGGTAGGAGAGGAGAGGGGTATTTATACCCGAGGAGAAACGGCCAATATACGTCTGCAAATTTGCAACTGTATACAAGCCTTGCGATTGAGCAGTCGTACAATCTTCACGCGTTTTGAAGTTGCGAGGACAACGCGTAAGTTCGGATGGAAATCCGGACGATTCGGCCGTAATTCGGATCTCAGGCCCGAACCGGGAAAGTAGGACCTCGGAGCCGCGAATCCCACTACGGCCCGACAACCGGCCGAACTTTTCCTGAAAACCTCCCGACTATAAGACGACTCACTCCTCACCCCAAACCATCGTTTCTCCTTTCCTACCACACAGCTCGTTGGAGCGGATAGACTATGAGGTCCACCGGTTCGACACTTATCCATTTGCGCGGCTACGAACAGCACTCGACATACACCTGATATCCACCCGATATCATCCCAAGTCTTACCCCCTAAGTTCAGACGATCCTCAGCAGTAAGGAACCTGAGGACAGGTTCTACAGAGGGAAGGATAATTTATAACGAGAGTCTCCAGACGAAGGTCAGGAGGACCCGCCGAATGATACTGGATGATGTCACGATACAGGATAGATAAGAACCCCGTGAGGGAACTCTCTCACGCGGGGCACTTCTGATCCGCAAGGATCAGTCTCTGTGTAATTGATAGGAGGCTGTTCACCAAGATATCGCCCGCTGGTCCAGGTCTTTTCGGTATCAAGACATCGTGGTCCATCTCCCTCAACGTGTTCCCAGAACAACCCCTTTACAAGTACAAGAGCAGCAGACTTAGCTGGTGTACTGAACCTTTATTGCAATAGACTTACTGTCGTACAAGAGTAGCAGATTTAACTAGCGCACTAAACCTCCGTTGCAGTAATATACAGGCAAGTCGGCTGCCCTGAACCTCTATTACGGAGGACTTGCATTGTCTGAGAGCAATTGATTTTATTTGGGATTGAGGATGATAAGAGAGATAAGACGTTTCGCGGATACGAGCGTTCTGATTAGATGATAGAGCAATGGACTCAACAGCAATGGACTCAACCCCCGGTCTCTACCCATGTAAGTCCGATACGAGTGTTCTCATTGGCTCCGAGCAATGGACTTTACTAACAGTCCATCGCGGCATTAATGATAGGAAATACCAAGTTAACGACTAGTTCATAAACTTATACCGTAGCATTTACTACAACGGTTTATTATAGAAGTTCTCTATATTAGCAACTAGTAAATTATCTATTATATTATCATGGTAAACTAGTTATACTATATTATATATAATAATATATCTTATAGAAAACTTATTCTATATTGAATTAGAGAAAATACTTTTCTTTGTTTATAAAACTGTTTTGATCGTTATCTTCGGATAGAGATTACAACAGTATTATACCTATTATAATACTCGTCCCTATTATCTTCAACACGGATATTATATTGAGTCCAGATATTGTCAAGGTAGTTAAGAAAGCCAAGGCATCGTTAAGGTAGTCGAGATAATCAGAGTAATCGTTAAGGTCAATACTATTAGAGCTATCAATACTGTTAAGGCCGTCGAGGTTATCAAGATAGTTAAGGCTATTAAAGTAGTTAGAGCCGTTATATAGTTAAGATATTAAGGCTACTACATCTATTATAATACCTATCGTAATACTGATTCCAATCAATAGTGTTATTCGATAGAAATATAATCTTTAGTCTGGATAAGATAGGTTAAAGCTGAGATTAGAAGTATAATATTATATAGGAATTCCATTAATTTATTTATAATCTAGGTTAATATTAAAACTATAAGTTCCTAGTATTCCTTTAAACTCTGAATCCTAGTTCGGAAGTTTACTAGGCTCTCGTTGGTTATTATTAACGACGTTGTTATTAACGTTGTTATAAAGTTGTTATTGACGTTATTAAGCTAGATAGTATCTTTAAATATACCTGATCTAGAGGTATCTCTTGTTGAAAGTCTAGTTGGAATAGCTATAGATATATAACTAGGCTGTATCTGACTATAGAGCTATCGAAGCTAATTACTAGACGGGTTATAGATAGGCTAGCTGGGTAAGGTTAACTGAACTGTTAGATCGTATCTATCAGGTCTATCATATCTATTCTATCTATCGTCGTATCTATCAGATCTATCCCACGCAACTGCATTATACCTATCGTGATACTCGTCCCTGTTATCTGTCAAAAAGGGTTGTGTCAAAAGGGTCAGGAAGCTAGATCCTGGATCTGCAAAATACGAACCCCGATCAGTGTGATCCGGATTAGTACGACTCGGATAAGTGTGATCCGATCTCTCGGAGACCCGTTAACCCGGGTCTCCGTGGTCCAGGAAATTAGGAATAAGAAGGAAGTTCACCTCCGTTAGACAAGGAAGAAAACAAGACATCCTCAATTTCCATCCTAAATTTAACTCCGAACGTTCAGAGGTGCTGTGCATCCGATATTATCTTCTACAGGGGCATTATATTCAGTCCGGGTATTGTCAGGGCGGTCAGGAAAGTCAGGGCCGTCGTTAGGGTAGTGAGGATAGTTAGGGCCGTCGTTAGGGTAGTCAGGATAGTCGGAACCGTCGTCAGGGTAATTAGGGTAGTCAGAGCCGTCAGGGCGGTCAGTGCCGTCAGAGCCGTCAGTGCCGTCGAGGTAGTCAGGGCCGTTGCAATAGTTAGGACCGTCAAGGCCGGGGTATCTATCGTAATACCCATCGTGATACTTGTTCCGATCAATAGTTTGATATTCGATAGGAACACGATCTTCAGTCCGGGTAGGATAGGTCGAAGCCGAGACCTGAACCATAATATTGTACAGGAATTCCATCAAGACCACAAGTTCCTGGTATTCCTTTGAACCCTGAATCCTGGCTCGAAAGTCAGCCAGGCTCTCTATCGGTTGTTGTTGCTGACGTTATTGTTAACGACGTTATTGTTGTTGACGTTATTGTTGACGACGTTGTTGGGCCGGGAGGTGGCTTTGAAAGATGTGCCCGATCAGGAGGCGTCTCTTGTCGAAGGTCTGGCTGCAGTGGTTGCAGGTGTGTAACTGGGCTGCTGCATCTGACTGCAGGGCCGTCGAAGCCGATCACTGGGCGGGCCGGGCGGGTAAGGCAGGCCGGGCGGGCGAGGTTGACTGAACTGTCGGATCCGATCGTTGAGCCGGGTAGGCGGGTGAGGCCGAAGTCAAGTTTGACTGGGCCGGCCGGGCGGGTAAGGCCCATTGAACTTGAGGTGGCTAGGCGGGTAAGGCCAATTGAACTTGACTGCGTTCTAGGGGTTCTATTGAAGAAAAAAAAAAAGGGGAAAAAAGAAAAAGAAGATGGTATCTGGGAGCCGAACTGACTTAGATCTCGAGTACCGGCCTGGTCGAACTAACTTAGATATAGTCCCGGCTACCCGAACCTACCTAGATACAATTTCGTCCGGCCGAACTGACTTAGATAGAGTTCCGGCCGGCCGATTGATAGTGCAGGTCTCTTCACCGGGCGTAGCCCGGGTAAGCCGATTGATTAGGCGTATCTGATTAGACTACTAGGCTGCAGAATCTAGATACGATCTTGTCCGGCCGAACTGACTTAGATAGAGTCCCGGCCGGCCGATTGACAGCACAGGTCTCTTCGCCGAGCGCAGCCCGTGCAAGCCGATTGATTAGGTATATCTGATTAGCCTGCCTAGATACACTCTTATCCGGCCGAACTGACTTAGATAGTATCCCGGGTACCCGAACTGACTTAGATATAGTCCCTGCTACCCGAACCTACCTAGATACAATTTCGTCTGGCCGAACTAACTTAGATAGGGTTCCGACCGGCCGATTGACAGCGTAGGTCTCTTCGCCGGGCGCAGCCCGGGCAAGCCGATTGATTGGGCGTATCTGATTGGCCCGCTGCGCTGCAGAACCCAAACCCCAACCCCAACCACAACACAGTTCCAACTCTATATATCTCAGCCCCCTTTGGTCGCACCAACCTGCATTTTCGCAGTA
>JAPYLN010000008.1:0-38776 GCA_029876055.1 Madurella fahalii
TTCCTCATCGGAGTCCACTGGAATCCGATGAAAAAAGGGCCGTGCCACCCCCGAAGCGAGCCGACCGGGGGGTAGACTCCGTTGAAGCCCGTACCCCTGTAGAATCCGATGGAAAAAAAAAAAAAAAAAAAAAAAAGGGGGGGGGGTTGGGGTTGGGGGTCCTAACCCTAACCTTAACCTTAACCCCCACCCCCCCCGGGCGCTCTTCGTCCCCCTCTCTGAACCCTCGCTCTCCCGGCACTCTTTACTAGGCCCAGACCCTAACCCGAACCCTAACCCAAGGTACCCCTAACCCTGGATAAACCTAACCCTAACCCTAACCCTAACTCTATATACATTATAACCCGAACCCTGATCAGAGGTAACCCTAACCCCAACCCTAAACCCTAACCCTAAATATTAATATCAATATCTAAATAATAAAATTAAAAAATAAAGTTCTTACTTTACTTTTATATTATAACCCTAACCCTCTGACTCGAACTAGTATATAATATTTATTAATTTTTTTTTTATCTTTCTTATTTAAAAAAAAAAAAAAGGAATAAAAAAGAAAAAGGAAATAGGTAATAATCTATTAAAAGTTTAGATCGGAATTATATAAATCCGAGACTTATTATTATAATAAAAAAGATTATAAGCTATTAAACAATAATAATTATAAGTATACTAATAAATTAAAAAGGTTAGGAGGGAAGAAAATAAATAAATAAATAAATAAATAAATAAGAAAAAAAATCAACGTACGTTTGGATTGTCCCTCCTTCTCTCCTTATAATATGTATTTACTCGTCGTCCGAGCTGGTGCAGGTCTCCCAGGTACCCTCCTCCTCTACCTCCTCCTCCTCGTACGCCTCCTCCTCCTCCTCCTCCTCCTCCTCCTCCTCCACCTCGTCCGACCCCTCCTCCTCGCCCGCCTCAATCGTACGGCCAGCCCCCTCCTCCTCCTCCTCCTCGTCCTCGTCGTCCGACTCCTGCTCATATGGGTTCCGCAGCGTACAACGGGCCCCATGGTCACGCCACTTGCAGTTGCCGCACGCGCCCTCGAAGTGGCCCTTGGCCCTACGACACTCCAGGAACGGGCCTCGTACGGGGTTGCGGCTACAGTCCAGGCAGACCTCCCCCGTACGCCCCCGGCTCTGGATCAGGACCGCGTTTAGGTAGCTGGGCCGGACCATCACCTTGCTAGCATCTACCTTGCCATCGTACGCCTCCACGTCCACAGAGTCCTTCTCCTAGAGGGTCTTCTGCTTGTTCTATAGATCCCTTGTATATTAGTCGTACGTTTCAGCCTTAGGGGGTAGGGGGAAGGGAGGGGGGGGCGGTTTCGTACGTTGATGCAGTACTGCTTCATAGCCTGGCGTATGGCGGCCTGGCCAGTGTAGAGGGTGACAACCCTACGACCGTTCTCGGACGTTCGAGCGGTGGAAACGAGCGATATCTTTAAGTTTTCTTCCCTAAAGAGCAGTCTCTGTTAGTGAATCGAACCAGGAGCCTCATTGGTTTCTACCTAAGTAAACAGACTGCTTGACCACTTGGTCGGTAACTACTTGGTTGAAGGATAGTACACTGGATCTACTATATATAGTTTTACTAGGAAGTATAACTGAGTCTTCTAGAGTCTAGGGTTAGGGTAATAACTGGGGGAGAAGAAGGAGAATATTAATGTTATAGAGTTTCAAAAATATAAGAAAATTTGTATTATCTAAGAAAGCTCTGGGTAGAGCGTACGGGAGCACCGAAATATAGGATAGGAAGTGGGCTAGTACCCGTAGAAGGTTCTAGAATCCTAGAGGTTACGGGAACCCTAGGATCTAAGCTGCCTCGTCCGACCTGGTACTAAACCTCGTAATAATTAACGTACGATATCTTTAGATGATCAAGATATTAAATAGGTATTATTTATCTTATTAAATATATTTGATTAATATATAAGTTTCTATAATATAAAAAGAATTGTAACCTTAATCTTAAATTAATATCCTTTTAACTATATAAATACATTTATTATATATTATAAATAATTTTATTAGTCTAAAGATATTAGAAATATTTTTAATATGTTATAGTATAGGATTAGGGTATTGAAATCTAGAACTATAGAGCTGGATTAAGAGTACTTATATTATAGTAAGTTAGATAATATTATAATAGCTTAGATCAAATCAATCTAGACTACTATAGCTTTATTTAGATTACTATAACTAATCTAGAAGACTATAATCTAGGACGATCTAGTATAATCAGTTATAATTAAGTATAATCTAGATACTCGGATCCTAATAATCCGTATATTGAGACTTATATCTATAGACCTAGATTCTTATAGTCCTCTATAGGAAAGTAGAGGTATAAAAGAGGTTTATTCTCGTCTTCAATCTTAGACTTTAGTAGGATAATATAACGAGAATACTATTGTAAGTACTATCGTATATATAATTAAATATATAATCAATTATATCTATTTTGAAATATTGTTCATATATTTGATTTATATTGAGAATCGCGATTCTATTATTTAATCTATTATTATTAGACTTATAGGCCAAAGTTTATTCCTTATTACAACTTTCTATATTTAAAAGTTAAATAGCTATATCTATCTCCTATATTTATACTCTAAATAGTTCTAATCTTCTATATCTTGATCTTACTTTATATAAGGTAATAAAAGAGCTCTTTACTTTCTAATAGAATTTAATTATATTCTAGAGATTTATTAAAGAAAAGAAAAGAATAAAAAATAAGTATTAAGAGCTAGGTCGGTAACGATAAATCTAGTAAAAGAGTTATTAAATTGAATAGATATTAGGTAATAATAAGCCTAATAAAAAGGTTATTATATTAAATAGAAAAGAGGAAAAAGTAATTAGACCGGAACTGAATTTAATTATAGAGTTTATTAGATTCTATTAATATATAAAATAATACTAATAATAAGTAACCTATATTAGTATATAACCTACTTTCTATATAATGCGATATCTCTATACTTAAATAATAATATTCCCCCTCTTTATAAGATACCCCGTACTTTAAAAGAAGGCTAGGTAATCTTAACCCTCTAAGTACTTCAAAATAATAAAAATCTAAGTAAATAAACTGTCGCTAAGATTTATAGAGTCGATAATAGAACCCTAGGTCAGCATCGTACCGGGAAGCCTATATAACGGATTACTATATCTAAGGTAAAGAAGTTTATTCAATTAGAAGTGGAGTATTATAGGGTTTCTATTGTAATCTTATAACTAGTAATCTTAAGAGTATTAACTTTAATACTGAGATAGGTACTTTATAAATACTAGTATAATCTATAATAAAGTACGATATTATTATAGGGTTTAATACTAGGTTAGGCCAGGTAGTCCAGATCCTAGGGTTCCCGTAACCTCTAGGATTCTAGAACTTTCCTCGGGTACTGGCCCACTTCCTGTCATATATTTCGGTGCTTCCGTACGCTCTGCCTAGAGCTTTCTTAGAAAACAACGAATTTTGATTATTTTTCATTTTCCTATATAATAACTGGTGCCTACTACTAGGTTAGCCTGACGGCTGAATTCGAACCTAACGAATCTCCTGTATAAATATATACGATATAATCCTATATATGAATATACGCGACTTTCCTATCTAATCCGACGACCCTTTTATTAGGCTAGTCGTTGCCCGGCCGGACTCCTAGATACTATCTTCTTTTCTTTTTTTTTTAATAGAACCCCTAGAATGTAGTTAAGTTCAATCAGCCTTATATACCCGACTGGCTTAGTTAAACTTGATTTCGGCCTTGCCCGCCTACCCGGCTTAGCGATCGGATCCGATAATTCAGTCGGCCTTACCTACCTAGCGGCCCTAGCGATCCGATCCGACAGCTTATTCAACCTCGCCTGCCCGGCCTACCTTACCTACCTAGCTAGCCTAGTAATCGACTTTAATAGGTGTATAGTTAGATACAGCCTAGTTATATATCTGTAACTACTATAGCTAGACTTTCGATAAGAGATACCTCTTAATCGGGTATATCTTTTAAACCTACTACCCGGCCTAATAACGTTGTTAGTAATAACGTTAATAATAATAACGTTATCAATAATAACGTTAGTAATAACAACCAATAGAGAGTCCAGTAGACTTCTAAGCTAGGATTTAGGGTTTAAAGGAATACTAGGAATTTATAGTCTTGATATTAGCCTAGATGATAAACAAGTTGACGGAATTCCTGTATAATATTATAGTTCAGGTCGCGGCTTCGGCTTCGGCCTAGCCTACCCGGACTGGAGATCGTGTTCCTATTAAATATTATACTATTAATCGGAATAAGTATTACGATAGGTATTACGATAGATATCCCGGCCTTGACGGTCTTGACTATTGTAACAGCCTTAACTACCTCGACAGCCCTGATGGCTTTGACGGCACCAATAATCTTAACGGTACTGACGACCTTAATAGTACTAACGGCCCTAACGGCTTTAACTATCCTAGTTACTCTAGCAATAGTTCTAACTATTCTAACTACCCTGACGATAGCCCTGACTATCCCGACTACTCTAACGACGGCCCTGACTTTTCTGACCGCCCTAATAATACCCGGATTAAATATAATACCCCTATCGAAGATAATAGGGACGAACATTACGATAGATATAATACAGTTATATAAGATAGATCTGATAGATACGACGATGGATAGGATAGATACGATAGACCTGATAGATATAATGATAGGTATAACGATGGACCCGATAGATATAATGACAGGTACGATGGGTTCTGATTGGTTAAGAGGTATAATAGAGGTATTATTTTTTCAATTCAGTCCTAGGTAATTATTACGAGGTTTAATACCAGGTTAGGCTAGGTAGTCTAGATCCTAGGATCCCTATAACCTCTGGAATTCTAGAACCTTCTTCGGGTACTAGCCTACTTCCTGTTATATATTTCGGTACTTCTATATACTCTTATCCAGAGCTTTCTTAGAAAACAACGAATTTTAATTATTTTTTGATTTTCCTATATAACAAATATAGTGATAGTTAATTGAATAAAGGTCCTCTAAAGACAAATCTGAGGGGTCTTTAGAGACGTATATAATAACCTCTAAACTCTGATCTCTGATAGGATATAGGCCTAGATACTACTAAGCAGTACTAGCCTCTGCTTTATAATAAAGAGGCTATTATTCAATATATAGTCGAGCTATATATATAAGCTTTTCCTCTAAGCTTAAATAGTATAGAAGATATAGTTAACTAACTACTATATATATACAATTTATCTTCTATTAGTAAACTCTAGGTATATCGATTTATTAAATACCAAATAGAATTCTATATATCGTTTATATATAAATACGATTATTAGAAAGCTAAATATAAAGATCTAAAAGTTATTAATAAGTGGTTTACCTTGATATAGAATATTAAAGCTAAGTATAGTATCCTAGATAATAATATCTATAACTTCGACGAGATAGAGTTTATAATAGAGTATTATCTATATAGATATAGTAGTTACGACCTCGGGTAGCTATAGTAAAGTAATACTAGCCTAACCTAGTAACTGTAAATAGGTGATAGTAATCTAAAGTATTAATACCTTTAGCTAGGCTATCCTACTATTTATTATTTTAGCTATATAATAATACTTTACTAACTAATATACTAAATACAACCTTCTAGCTAACTAGTATATTATAACTACCGAGAATAGCTAGACTACTAATATAGTAGACCTAGATTAAATCAAGTACTTTAACTTCTATATAGTATTGTATATAAAGAGTAAGATACCGGTTATTAATTCTCGATAGTTATAAAAGTTATTACTTAACCGAATTTGAACTCTACTACTAGTAAAATAATATTATTATACTCTATATACTTCTATACTCTTCCTATAAACTCTAGCTACTCGATATTAGCTACTTTAAACTACTGAAGTAGTATCTCCTCTATTTATATTCTAAATAGTCCTAATCTTTTATATCTCTATCTTATTCTATATAAAGTAATAAAAGAGAGTTCTTTACTTTCTAATATATCTTATAGTAACTTTCTAGATTAAAAGTTTAAAATCTTTTTTAAAGGTTTTAAATATAAAAATAATATAATTTACTTTTAAAAGAGATTTTATTATATTTTATATAAGAAATTTGTAATAAAGTTAGAAGGTATAGTTATAGTTAAAAAGTTAGGTTATACTCCCTACTTTAGCCGATACAACTACGTCCTACTATATATCTTCTAAATACTACCCTCTATCTTCGAACTACTATAACTTTATTAATTCTAGGCTAAAATACGTAGTTTCGGGCTAGAATTATCCCCTAATATTCACTCTATCTATAGATATAGGAAAAACCTTATTATAGAAGAGTAGGCTATAATTATTATAGCTCAAATAATAGGGATACTCTATAAGGTCCTAGCTAATAACTTCGACTATAGTCCGGCCTATTAAAGTAGAGGATAGTATACTAGCCGGATAGTACTCTAAGATAACTCTAGAACTTCGGGTCCGGCGGTATAGGTCCGGGGTATCGGGTTCCCGGCTCTCCGGGCTAGATCAGGTAATCGGACTGAAAACCTACCTTTTTTCTGTATTTAAGACTGTCCTAACTATCGACCTCGATAGTCAAAGACAATTAAGATCAATAGTTCAACCAATTCTTTCTTTTAATTTACTTACTCTATTAGGAACTATCTTTATAGCCTCTCTCTGATTAAAGGGAGTCCTACCTATCTTTATTACTACTTTAGTCTAAACTGTATTACTAGGAATCCTGATTTATTATCGAATTTCTTAGTCATTATCTCTCCCTTTATTTTATTATCTTATTATTTTATTAATAGAGTAGATATATATTTTCTACTCTATTTTAAATAAAGGCTTTATCGGGGAGGAATATAGCTCTGGATCTAAATTAGATTACGGACCCTATTGTATCTTCCTATTATAACATATATTATTCCTAGGAAAGGAGCGGTATATTATATCAAGGATCCTTATTTCCTTCTGATCCGACGAAGTCGGTTGCAGTTAAAGCGGATTTACAGGCTATTAGGCCTAGACTAATAAAATTATCGGCTATTAAGCCCGATTAATTGGATTTATAGGCTATTAGGCCTAGTCTTATAGAGTTGAGAGTAATACTAGTAGACTTAGTACGGTATAGCTATTTAATTACTATCCTTCTTATAAAGATCACTTAGAAGATCCTCTTAGCTATATTAACTACGTTACTAGGTATCCTAGTATTAGAGAGCTAAGGACTCGGATAATTCGGGGCCTAGGTATAGAAAATCCTATTATTTTATTTTCTATCTTATAATTAATAGCAATAGTACCGACTACTATATTATTTCCTCTTTTCTTTCTTCTTTCTTCTCTTCTTTTCTCCCCCGATTTAGCTACCTTTGTCTTTAGACTACAGACCCCCCTCTGATCAGACGGACCCCCCTCTAATCAGACAGACCTCCCTCTAATC
Source organism: Madurella fahalii (assembly GCA_029876055.1). Lineage (NCBI taxonomy): Eukaryota > Fungi > Ascomycota > Sordariomycetes > Sordariales > Madurella > Madurella fahalii. The sequence goes on from JAPYLN010000008.1 coordinate 7,487, forward strand.
AGACGGACCCCCCTCTAATCAGACAGATCTAATCTCTTCTATTATTATACCTCCTATTACAAACGTCGGATTCCTATACCCTAAAGACTTTAGTCTAACCGGTCTCTTTAATAGCGATAAAGTTACGAAGTACCTAAAATACTTTAAAGATACCTATAACGACTTCGGTATCAGGGATACTAATAAGGCTCGACAATAGGAATACTAGTATAATTCGGATACTAGGGCCGTTATTAAGAATCTCAGGGGTACCTAGGACGACTAGCCTACCTTTAAGAAAACTCTCTATACCTACTAGAAGTACTAAGATACCTGCTAGGATAATAACACTGTTCTAAGGCTTCAACGGTTCTATATAAAGCATATCGAATCGACTGCCTCAGCCCTCGTCGACGCCCTAGCCGAGTAGGACCGCCTTATCGTACGACTTCTAGCTGCCCGGGTCTCTAAAGCAAAGGCTTTAGTGGCTAGTCTGTTCTGGAATAAGATCGGGGACGGCCTTTAAGTTACCTTCCTCGGCCGAGGAAAGGAGAAACAGGCGATTGAAGTATTAGGGTATTCAGCCTTTTGTAACTGGATTCTTGGGATTGCAATAGACGGTTTTGTCCTTCCTGACGATCGGGTCTAGAGGTTCAAACCGTCGCTTGGCCTATCGTCTCTTCTATCCTAAGTAGTTGACGATGAAGATCCTGAAGCCTAAGCAATAGTCCTTCCGCTTCTACTTTCTCCCTCTAATCAGAAGGAACTAGATAAGGCTGTAGAAGAGTTTAGGGTCCTAGTAATTAGTTACCTATACCTAGAGTCCCCGTATCGCCGGTACTAGGAACTATAGAACAAAGAGGGCATTTATATTAGGTCCTAAGACTACCTGCTATAAAGAAGTCGACTACCCTATTACCCGGTTTATCACCTAGCTTATTACTTAGCCGTTACTCGGCCTAATATATTACCCGTTACCTAGTCCGTTACCTGGCTTATCGACTGCCCTGTCGTCCGGCTTGTCAGCTGACTTACTAGCTTATTACCCGGCTTATTACCTAGCTGTTGCCCGGCCCGTTATCCGGTCTATCACCCGGCTTGTCAACTGCCTTATCGACTACCCTATTACCTAGCCTAATACCCTACCTATCGTTTCGTCTATTCCTTAGCTCGTTCTTTAGTCCTTTCTTTTCTTCAGCTTATTACCTAGCTGTAACTCAGCCCAACGCGTTACCCGATACTCAGTCCGTTATCTAGCTTATCGACTACTCTGTTATCCGGCTTATCGACTAACTTACTAGCTTGTCGTCCGGCTTGTTATCCGGCCGTTACCTAGTTTACCACTTACCCTACTATACCCCCCCCTTTTTTTTTCCTTTTCTTCCTTTAATAAGAATAGGATAGTAGGTCCCTATTAGATCAGAGGGACAATAGAATAAAGGAGGCAGTTAGGTTTTCCTTTTCTTGTTATTAAATCTACTAGCTAGAGCTATATATAGATTTAAAAGGGAGATATAAAGTAGGGGATAGTATACTAGCCGGATAGCACTTTAAGATAACTCTAGGACTTCAGGTCCGGCGGTATAGGTCCGGGGTATCGGGTTCCCGGCCCTCCGGACTAGATCAGGTAATCGAACTGAAAACCTACTTTTTTTCTATATTTAAGACTATCCTAACTATCGACTTCGATAGTCAAGGACAATTAAGATTAATAGTTCAACCAATTCTTTCTTTCGATTTACTTACTCTATTAGGAACTATCTTTATAGCCTCTCTCTGATTAAAGGGAGTCCTACCTATCTTTATTACTACTTTAGTCTAAGCTATATTACTAAGAATCCTAGTTTATTATCGGGTTTTTCAGTCGTTATCCCTCCCTTTATTTTATTATCTTATTATTTTATTAATAAAGTAGATATATATTTTCCGCTCTATTTCAATATATAAAATAGCCCTTTTATATATAGAGGTCTCAGTATTATAAAAGGCTAATAAAGAGCTTAGTAAACGATAGAGAATTAAAATATATATATATATAGCTTAGAGGGTCTTTTACTATATAAGAAGTATAGGATCTACTAGATTAAAAGGCTATAAGTAAGTAGGTAATCTATAAAAGACTATAAAATAGTAGTAGTATAGAGGGATCTAATATAAAGATTTAGTACTATAGTCTATATAGTAAATCTAGCTATAATATATATATATATATTAGGAGGTTAGAGAATTATCTGATTTATCTATTTCTAATTTAATTATTATTATTTCCTAATAATTATATTATAATTTAAAATAGTTATAGGTAAATAGTAGAAAATATATTACTTACTTATAAAATATATTATATATATTAATTACTATATATATTTACTATATAAATACTTTATATTTAATAATTAAAAGTTTTATATACTCTTTTTTAAAAAAAATAATATAATAAAAAATAAAAGATCTTTATATTATATAAATATTAAATTTCTATTTTATTATACCTTTATTAAGTATATAACTATTTAAATCTATATACCTTTACCCTTCTATACCCTTAAGCCCTAACTAAAAGCCCTTACTACTCTAAAGGGCCTTTACCGCCTCAAAGAGCTCTCACCGCCTTAAAGAACTCTCACCGCCCCGAAGGGCCCTCACCGCCCCGAAGGGCCCTCACCGCCCTTTTAATTTACCCCTCTATAAAGCAAACTATATCCTAGACCTATGCTATACAGTACTATATAGTACAATACAACAGAAGACCGGACCGGACATTCGTATACCGGTAAGAACAAAGAGATAAAATATATACCCTACCGATACAATAGAGCCCTTTACTATCCTCACGCCGTACGGTATACTGGTCTGCACCCTATACCGCCGGGCCTGTATTGCCGCCGAGGTCAAGACCCACCTCACGAACTGCCATTCGGTCGAGATCGGTCTCGAGCGCTGTAGGGCTATCGTCGTAGCCGTCTCCGCCGCCCCAGTCCTCTACCGTACGCAGGCTGACCTGAGCTCGTTCCCTCTCCCGACCGGGCCGATCCCGGCTATTGACCTCCTCGAGGGCCCCTACTTTAACGGCCTCGCCTGCCGTACATGCCCGTACGTGGCCCGGCAGGTCCGGACGATCCAGGAGCACTGCCGTACGGTACACGGCTGGGCCAACCCCGCTACCCGGGGCGGCAACGTCCGGGGGAAGGCGGGCCGGCCGTACGACCTACCCTGGGAGCGTGCTGTACCGTGCCAGCGCTTCTTCCCTAACCGGGGTGCCTGTAGCTGGTTCCGCGTCGAAGCGCCTACCCGGCCTGCTACGGCCGACCGGCTCGTTGGATCCCCCGTGCCGGCCGGGGGTACAGGCGGGGGCGAGCTCCTCGACACTGTTACGGAGGTATACTCGAACCTACAGCGCTGTACGGCTACAGTCGAGAACGCCGAAGGCAAGCTCGCGCCGAACCCCTGGCTCCGGCAGGTCGGCTAGGCCGAGCACCTAGCCGGCTTCGACTGGGCCCAGCTACGTCGTACGGCAGGGCTTACCGCCTCCGAGGGCTGGCCGACGCCGGACGACGATGGCTCGAACGCGTATCTAATGCAGCTGGCTTGGGACTCGGTCGGCCGGGTCGTACGGCGGGCCCAGTAGGCCTGTGCTACTACGGACGAGATCGGCCTAGCTGTCCTCTTCGAGGTCAACCGTAAGACGGTTGGGGTGAAGCCAGCCCGGCCGTTCGATAGCCGCCTCGAGCCCCCGATTACCAAGCGGTATATCGACGTATGGAATAGGGAATAGGGTAGCTAGCTACCTCCTCCGGACGAGCGCGTACGACCCGGCTAGCCGCCCGCCGTACAGGCTAACCCCTACGCAGCAGCGGCTTATGCAGCTCTGGTCCAGCAGCCTCCTAAGGGCCGGCCCCCAGCTGTCGGACGGGGACCTCGGGCAGGCCGATCGGCTCGGCCTCGACCTCCTTGTCTCACTGCTGGACCACCAGCTCCCACAGGCGTCGTACGAGAGCGTCCTGCTCTCGGCCCTCGCTATGCTCGGCATCCGCCACGACGGCGGCTGGCTCGGGCCCGAGGACTATACACCGATCTACTCAGCTGTGATCAAGGTCGCCCGTATACTTGTCGTATGCTAGGCACAGCTCGAGGCCGACGAGGCCGACGAGGCCGGCAGGCCCGGGCCGAGCCTCTTCTACGCCGTCCGGGCTAAGGTCCGCCGCTTTATGACGACTACCTATAGCGAGGGCGAGCCGACGCCGATAGATTGGGTCTTCGAGTCCCGTTCGTACGGCCTCCGGATCCGGTACACTACTGCCGCTCAGGGGCTTATCTACTGGAAGGACTATAGCTGTATAGTGGTCTACCGGGATATCTCCCTCTCGATCGACGGCCTTATAGAGATGCTCTATACGGTCGTCCGGTCGGCCCAGCAGCTACTCGATGAGCTCCTCTTCGCCCTAGGCGCGGCTAGTGCCGCTGGTATTGAGCCCCCGCCCCTACCCTTGCCTACCCTCGACTGGGGTAGCCTATCGGACGACGTAGGTAAGGAGTGTACCGGCTTCTCGTTCCTCCAGCACCCGGCGAATAGCCAGCTTACTGGGTACGAGTACTGGCTTGTACGGCGCCTCTACGACTGCCCGCCTTGGAGGGCAATGTGGTTCTAAGGTCGGCCGGCTAGGCCCGCTACCTTTAGGCCGCCTACCGTTAAGGCGTATCTTAAGCAGGTTAATGAGTTCCGGGCCCTACTCTTAGTAGCTACCCACCTACTTGGCGGCTAGCCTGCCTGTACGACAGAGCTACTTTGCCTCCGGTTGTGAGGACCGGCTGAGCGGGGCCAGCGTGAGGCGCGGTCCGGAAGCCTCGGAGCCGCAGCGTAAGCGAGCCTCAGAAGCAACAACGGCACTAAGCTGGAATGGCATAAATAGCGCGTCAGATGAGCGTCGAAGGAGCGCACCAGCAAGGAGGACGACAAAGCAGCAGAGCGGGGAAGTAAGCCCTAGCGATACGGTCACGGGCATAAGAAGGAGGGCGGGAGACAGAGCTTAGGGGAGAGGCAGAGTTCAATGAGACCACCACTCAACCCCTAACGAGCACTCTGCTCCTACGTTGCGCGTGCACTGCTTGTACCCAGACACTCTGGTCTTACTACCCTTGGATCCTTGATCCTCACACCGGTACTATAATACCGCCTATGCCGGCTGCCGGAATATTACTATCTAGGGCGGTATGGTCCGCCTCGAGTTCCTCTACTATAAGGGCTACCTAGTGTCCGGGCGGGTCAAGGTAATCTACTGCTATCTCCCTCGGGAAGTTGGGGAGCTGCTTGTACGGTACCTCTGGCTGGTCCTACCCTTCTGCTAGCAGGCCCAGGCGCTCTCGAGTGGGGCGACCTAGCTAAGCCCTTACCTATAGGACTCCGCCTTCGTATATGCGCCTTCCTCGGCTACAGCTGTAGTGGCCCCGTCCCCGGGCCCGGGCCTAGATGTAGATAGGAGTAGTAACGCCCGTTCCTATTATCGCGTCTGGGCCCCGGACCGGGTACGCCGGCTACTACAGCAGCAGATTATACAGTATCTAGGCTGCGCTATCGGTGTCGCTACCTGGTACTATATCGCTATCGCTATTGGGCGGCACTTCTTCCGGGATACCGGTATAGTCGACTCTAGCGATGATGCCGGTCTGTACGGCGACTCGGATATAGAGGGCGAATAGGAATAGGGTAGCAACCCGTAGGACGCCTAGGCCGGCCACACCTCCTTAACCGCGGGACTCGTCTACGGCCGCGAGGTCTAGGAGGGCGACCTCGGCCTCGCGGGCCAGTAGCAGCAGTTTTATACGATAAGCACTGCCTGGTACCGGTTCTTCGGCTTCGGCTTCGGTACTGGGACCGGGACCGGGACCGGCCGGGCGGCGGGCCCGCCGGCCTATAGCACCTTCGAGGAGGAGCGGCAGGCCGTACGGGCCCGCCGGCTCGACCGGCTGCGGCAGGTTGACCTCCGGGGCTGCCTCTGCTAGCTACTCGGCGACCTGGATGCGGACTTCCGGGGCAGCTAGCGGGCTACACTCGAGGCGGTCGTACGGAGTACGAGCCCTATCCTATAGGTAGCCGGTACAGGCGGGGGCAAGACGATGACCTTCCTGCTCCCGGCCTACTACTCCCGTGGGAGTACGACAGTAGTAGTCGTCCCCTTTATCGCCCTACAGGAGGATATCCAGCGGCGGTGCTGTATACTCCGCCTATACTGCGAGGTCTAGTCGCCGTACGAGGTACAGGCTGCCCCGCTTATCCTAGTTACCCCCAAGTCCTTCAATACAGACGCGTTTAAGGCGTTCCTATAGCGGCTCGCTGTCCGGCACCAGCTCGACCGGGTTGTCCTAAACAAGTGCTATACCGTGCTCGATAGCTCGTATGCCTTCCGGCCTAAGCTTCGTATAATCGGGGCGTCCCTATAGCTTATCGGCACCCAGCTTATCCTCCTTACTGCGACGCTACTGCCTCGGGACGAGCCCGAGTTCTTTACGACGATGCACCTGGACCCGGCGAGGGCAGTCGTCATACGGGAGCCTACGTCGCGCCCAAATATTGCCTACTACGTCTTCTCCGCCCGGACCGCCGTAGAGCAGGATAGTAAAGTCGTTTCGGCGATCGAGGAGCTCGGCCAGTAGTGTGGGCCGACCGGGGATAGGCCGTATCCGGCGGCCGGGGCGAGGCCTAGGGCGATCGTATATTACCAGCAGATCGACTATATGGAGCGGGTAGCGGCGCTCCTCGGCTGCAGGGCCTACTACAGCCAGGCGGGCGAGCTGGCCGACCGGAGCGAGGTCGTACAGCAGTGGCTAGCCCAGGGCGGGCCTATCGTAGCCACCTCGGCCCTCGGGGCCGGTATCGATATCCCGGACATACAGCTCGTCCTCTACCTCGGCCTGCCGCGCTCCCTCTGCGACTTCGCCTAGGAGAGCGGCCGGGCCGGCCGGGACAGCCGCCTAGCCTACTCCGTCGTTTTTTATATCGGGTCCCGTACGGTACCCACTACAACGGCAGCGGCGGCGGCGGCGGCAGCGGCAAGGCCGGGCCGGGAGGATATTGCCGAATATACCGCAGATACAGCCGGCTGCCGCCGTACGATCCTATCGCGTATCTTAGACGGCCGGGCCGACTATACGGGCTACGAGGACGGTGAGGCACCTTATAACTTCTATACAATCGCCCAGGCCGATAAAGCGGCTGAGCAGGCGAAGTAGGCTGAGGAAGAGCTGTCTACCGCCGAGCTTGCCTATATCGACGACGGGATCGAGTAGGATGTAGCCGAGGCGGCCGTACGAGCCCAGGAGGCTGCCCGGGCGGCTAGAGGACTCCAGCGCCGGCTCGAGTTCTAGAGCCAGAACTGTATTATCTGCTATAGCCTAGCCGGCCCCTCTGCGCTAGGGGGGAGGTGCTACCTGGCCTACCTGTATAGCGGTAGCGGCTGCAACCCCGGGCAGTACCTCGGGCAGTCCGGCTATAGTAGGCCGGCCCCGGCCCTAGCTAGCGAGCTCCAGTGCGAGGTCCGGCGCTGGGCTAGCGGTATACGGAACCGGCTCAGGAAGCTAGGGGGTCTACCCCGGTACAGGGGCTGCCAGGCCTGCAGCGTACTATAGCCGTTCTACGACCGCTAGGCGGCCGAGGATACGGATAGTAGGAGCTTCGTATAGCGGCCGGGGGCAGTCTGCTTATACCCGGGCCTCCTAGCTACGGTAGTAGGGGCTACTCTAGGCTCTTACCTACCCGGCTGGGACCGTACCGGGTTTAACGAGGCTATAGGTAATACCGTGACGACGTTGCAGCAATGCGGTGTCTAGGCACCTAGCTGGCAGGCCGGCGAGGGCGGCCCGAGGTTCTAGGATATTATATAGCGAGCCGTACGGTGGGGTAGGCTCGAGACGAATGGCCTAGTGATTTTCTTTTACTAGATTTGTATAGATATAGAACGGAAAAAAGGTATAGATATTATAATATAAAGATATAATATTTTAATTATAATAATAAATTTCTAATATATATTATATATAAATGACTTATATAAACGAATAACCTATTTTTAATTCTATATATAACTTTAAAAATATAAATTTATTAAAACTACTAAAGATTAATAAAATTCTCTATAACTTTAAAGTTATTTATTTTATTCTTTAAAATTTAAGGTATAGCTTTCTTTATTATATTAAATCCTATATCTCTTATATAGTAAATAACCTTCTAAGCTATATATATATTTTTTTTAGTTCTCTATCTCTTACTAAGCTCTTTATTAGTCTTATATAGTAAAGAGACCTCTATATATAAAAGAGCTACCTCGTATATTATACCTATTATATCTTTAGCTAATTAGTCTATAGTAGCTAGTATAGGTATTAGAGAATTGCCTTAATAGTTAGATATCTAGCCTTTAATAAAGTCTATCTGTAAGGTAGTCTTTCGGGAGTTCTATAGTATCTGGGATAGCTAAGGTGGTACCGTATCTGGGCTTAAGGCTAGTAGAGTTGGAGTTCGGAGCTATATATCTATCTTGGAAATCATTCTTTCTAGGTCGTACGGTATAAGGCCGGCTCTAGTAAAGGCGCCTTAGATATTCTTATCGGTAAAGGAGGTAAAAAAATACCTCTTTGAATATACAAAGGAATTCCAACTTAGTAATATACGTGATATATATATAAATAAGTTCCTCGATTTATTAGCTATAAGCTATCTTTAATAGCCTAAAACAACTAATATCTAATAGTTAGATAAGGTATAAGGAATATAGAGATATATATAGTATAATAATACTATATTTCTAGTAGTAAGTTTCGAATTAGTCGGAGTAGTAGCTTTTATAGCCGTTAAGGACTAGGAGCTAGTATTTGCCTTTTATACGGGATGCTATATAAAGATCGAAATGCCGAATCCAATCTAGGCCTTTCTTATTAATAGTCTAGCTATTATCGGTTATCCTGATATACTAGGTAGCTAGAAGACTATATTCTCGATACTAGCTCTTCTAATAATATTTCCTTTTTAAAAGAATAAATAGTAAAATAGCCTAGCTTTAGGTATTTACTTCTTAGATACCTCTAGCTTATTTATAATTACTAGGCTAGACCTTTTTAATCTTATTAAAGCTATTAGAGGTAGTAACTACTATATTAGTAGTTATTATACCTATTATAAACCTAGTCTCGTTAAAGTTATATATATCCTCGTTAAGAATATTATATTTAGCTTTAATATTATATATAAGTATAAACTACTTATGAATAACCTTTAGATCTTTATATTTAGCCCTTTAGTAGTCGTATTTATATATAAAATATATCCGGAATTCTAATTAGTATTTAATAAAGTTATAAACCTAGTATTTGCCGATAGGGGGGGCATTATATTTATATAGTAGTCAGTGAGCTATATCTTCTATAAAATAAAGCTGAAAAGGAAATATATATATAGAGAGCTTATTTATATACTAAATAATTATATTCTCCTCTAGATCTATAAGTTTATATAAATTAGCTAGTATATTATATTATAAAGGCCGACTAATATATATTAATACCTGTAGCTAGGCTATCCCTTTATTTATTATCTTAGCTATATAGTATTACCTTACTAACTAGTATACTAAGTACGACCTCCCGGCCAACTAGTATATTATGACTACCGAGAATAGCTAGACTACTAATATAGTAGGCCTAGATTGGATTAAATACTTTAACTTCTATATAGCACCTTATACGAAGGGTAAATACCGGTTGTTAACCCTCGATAGCTACGAAAGCAACTATTTAACTGAATTTAAGCTCTACTACTAGTAGAACAATATTATTATACTCTATATATCTCTATACTCTTCCTATAAACTCTATCTACTTAATATTAGCTACTTTAAGCCGTTAAAGTAGATATATCGTTGTTAGATCGAGTATTTAATATATATATATATTACCTATATAAGTAAGTTCAAGTTCCTCTATATATTTTATAAGGTATTCTTTGCCTCTATAATAGAGAAGAATATATCGGATAGCTTTATAGAGGCTAGCTTTATACTGTATAATCTAGAGAGAATACTTTCTAAACTAGATATAAAGCTTTATATACTAATATCTCTGAATTTACTATCTAGTACTATATAACCTTAGGTCTTCTAGATACTATATAACCTCTGAAAAGCCGAGTTGCAGTAAATACTTATTAAGACTTATATTATAAACTATTAAAATAGCTTCTTAACGTCAATTTTAACTACTATAGACCAGCTTATTAAAGATATAATAGCTGTAATATATAAGGTAGCTCTCTTTTAGTTAGAGGTCTCTTTATTCTATAAGGCTAACAAGGTATTAAGTAAGTGCTAGAGAGGCGAAAAAACAGGTATATAGCTCGGAGGACTACTTACTATACGAGATGTAAAGGATGTACTAGACTAGAAAGCTATAGGTAGAGAGAGATTAGAAGAAATATAACTGGATGGTAGTGGTAACGGAGAGGGCTTGTACGAGGGTTCGATACTATAGTATATACGGTAAGCCTAGTTATAATACCTATACTTGTTAGGAGGTTAGAGAATTATCTGATATAGCTACTTCTAATATAATTGTAGTTAGCTTTCGTATTATAGTAGAATAATTAAAGATAGTTGTTGTAAAGTAGTATAGAGTAGGTTATTTCCTGATATAAGGTTATTTACTAATAATATATATTAGTTAAATTTTAAAAGTTTAATAGAGAAAAGAGAGAGTTTTATCTTTCCATTATCTTTTGGATAGATATTAGATAATAATAGTATTATAAATAGTAATATATTTTAAATATATATAACCTAAGTTATTTTCTATCTATAACTTGAGCTCTAACTTTAATTCTCTTATCTAGTATATTCTCCTAAATATTATAAAATAGATATACTTCTCAGAACTATATAATATATTTATAAGTTTAGTAGCTGTATCTATTTCCTAGATTAATAGTATCTATAATCTCAAGTTTTATATAATATAAGGTAATAAAAGAAATTCTTAGTTAATATTCTCCCTGATATTCTATATAATTAGAATATAACATCTTAATATAGTATCTATAAGGTAGATCTATATAAGGTTAAACGAAACCTAGTTTCTACGATAAGGTAGTACCTATTCGGAACGATATAAATAGTATAATATCGATATAGGTAAATTATTATAAATAAATTAGAATTAAAAGTAGGATATAAATATAAATTCAGTAGATTATACTACTATTTACTATTATCTAAGGTAAATAATAAATATAGATTAATATAATTAATAAGCGAGATATATATCTAAAAACCCTATATATAACTCTAAGATATCATTTAGTATAAAAACTATAAATTTTCATCGAGATTTCTATAGTAAATTCTCAATATAGTATATTTTGTATAAGAAGGGGTATAGCTTTAATTTTTTTAGTTAATATAGTTAAATTAGAGTTTAGGACAGTGTTTACTAGATATTACCTCATCAATTCTAGAGACACTATTTTATAAACAACTAGCTAAGGCTATACGAATTTTAAATTTTTATATTATTATATCCTAGATATTAAATGGATAGTATTTAAAATTATATACATTTCTATTAAAAGTTCGGAGGTTTTATATAAAGTAGGATCTTAAGATTATATGTAGGTTTCCTAGTCTATATCTTAGTTCTCTATTATATTATAACCTTTTAAATCAGTTTCTGTTAGAGAGATATAATTTTTTTGAACTCGGTAAAAGGATATAGTATATATAACCGCTAGTAAAGCAGGGGGTATAAGTCTGCAGGCGATATACCGGGTTGGTGATGGCGCTAACCGCTATATATATAGTGGGCTGGCCGACCCCGGGACTCGGCCGCATTATTTCTCAAGTTGGTTGGACGACCCCGGGGGTCGGCCGTTCTCCACTTTTTTTGAACTCGCCTTCAGTGGCCGACCCCTTCTGAACGCGACGGCCGACCCCTTCTGAACAGAATTGTGGGTCTATTTACAGTGGCCGACCCCTTCTGTAGAAAAGAGTGGGTCAGTTTTCTAGTTGAGTACCTCCCTGTAATCCACTGTAACCTACAATCTATCTTCCTTCTTAAGCAGTATCGTTGGGTTCTACTTATCTCTATGTCTTGACATACCTCTACTTTGGATGCGAGTATCCAAAATTACCTACTGGATTCTGGATGCTCGTATCCTCAACCACCCCCTAGTTCTAGATACGAGTCTCCAAACCACTCTATAACTTAGTTCTCCCATCGTTAATTCTGGATACGAGCATCCAAACTACTATCCTAACCCAGCCCTCTCACCTCTAGTTCTAGTACAAGCATCTAAACTACCCGGTAAATTAACTCTCCTACCCTCAATTCCGGATACGAGTATCTAAACCCCTATCCCAACTCTGCTCTCTCACTCTCAATTCTAGTATAAGCATCTAAAAATTACCCCCTTAAGTCTGACTGCCTTAGGTTCTAGATACGAGTATCCAAAATTATCCCCCTCCAGTTTTACTAGCCCGGTTCTAGATACGAGCATCCTAACCACCCTAGCTCTACTGCTCTGGGTTCTAGATGCGAGCATCCAAAATCACTCCTTCCAGTCCTACTGCCCTGAATTCTGGATGCGAGTATCCTAACCACCCTAGCCCTACTGCCCTGGGTTCTGGATGCGAGCATCCTAACCGCCCTACCTCTATTGCCCTGGATTCTGGATGCGAGTACCCAAACCACCCTAGCTAAACTGCCCTAGGTCCTAGATATATACAATCTATACCGGCCGGTATAGTACTCGAGTATTTCTGTTATTTTTTTTCACTATGTCAAAATTCCTGCAGGACCGTATAGAGTACTAAAATCATTTTTAAACCATAGCTATAGCAGCAGCAAGGGTATATTAGTAGCAAAGATTCTATATACAGCAAATTTAGAGCCCCTATATCTATCCCCCCTCCCTTCAGATTGTTACCTCCAACAGACCCAGTTTCTCTAGGGTCTTAGCTATCACCAGCCCCAAGTTCATTATTATAGACCTGTCTGACAACTCTACTGTTGTCCTTAGCCATCTATATATATCAGAGTCTAAGGCCCCGAACATCTTACTGTCCCCAGGCCCAATAGCTTGCTCGGCTGGCCCCCCCAACTCTGCGATAGCCTCCTCCCACTGGTCTATATGCTTGTTGAATAGATAGCCTATGACATCCTTAGGCTACTGCTGAAACATACACCCGTGTGTCTGCGCTACTGGGCACTATAACAGCGGCAGTATACACACCCAGTATATCCCCTTGGGCAGCCCAGGGTTGGCGTACTTGCTCGCTTGAAACCTCCTTGCGATATCTTCGCCCTACTCCATCGAATTGCAGGACCGCAGATAATGGGACCTATGCTCCTGTAACTCCGTGAAGTAGGCGATGCAGCTCCGTCGCTCGAATATGGCCTTTGCGAAGTCGTAATATCTTCGTATCAGTAGATAATGGCTATTGCCAGTAACCCGGCTCCTCTCCCTCTGTGCCCCCTAAGTCTCCAGCCGCTGCTGGAAAGTATGCTGCCGGTTGTAGGTGCCTCCCGGGGCCGCCGTTGTACGTGCCGGTATGTTGCCAGCGCTGCCTGTATCCTGGGCCGAAACTATATATCGTAGTGGGCTTCCTTGTTGAATGCCCCGTATTGCAGTAGGGGACTCTACTATCGGCGACTGCTCTGCCATATCTATCCGCTCATTGGCCCGTACCACCATATCCGCTAGATCGGGGGATATATATAGGCTACGGCTGCCGGGGATAGGTGATATACCTGTTCCGGAGAGGCCTATTTTTGAGGCCCCTCCTACCCAGCTGGAAGAGCTCGAAGACTATACTATACCCTTCTGTAGTGTGGTTATTCCTAGCCTTGTAAAGGCCTTGGTTATACTGCCTGGGCTGGTGGTAGATCCTGGCGGGCCTGTAGATAGTAGAGGTATCCTGTCTCTGCCTGGCGCGCAGATATCGCACCGGTTGTCGCTAAACCCGTACCGGCTGCTTTTGCCGTCGAGGTATCGGGAGAGACTATCCCTACAGCACCGAGGGCTATAGTACTCCTTCATCCCCGTACCTACGTTCCGGCCAGATACCAGGACCCCCGTCGCTGGTATACCGTCCTGTCCCGCCCGGCTAAATATCTGAACTATCTCCAGTATGTCCTTAGCCTCCCAATACACTACCAGTACTACATTCTTGAGGTCTAGGCCAAGTCCGAGTGCGCTTGTAGCTACTATAATACCGCCCCCTTTGTCCTAGTCGGCCAGTATCTTAGCCCTCTGCCGCTTATTCTTGTCCCCTACGTGGTAGAAGGGCCAGCCTAACTCCGTATTGAGTAGAGTACTATTGGCAATGCTGCTGATATAGACAATGGCCTTCTAGCGCCGTAGACCATCTAGTTGGGAACACAGCTGTACTATAACAGATTCTGGCTAGTCGGTTGCCCGCTATTCGAATCGGATATAACGTGGTGTCGTGTCGTTGCGTACTACCTGGACCGTATTGGGGTCCAGCTTCATCACTTCTATGAAGCGATCCTCCAGTGCTACCGGTAGGGTCCCCGATATATAGACCTGGATACCGCTGATCTGGTCTATCTTGTTCCTGATGTTGTGGTATCCCTGTATCCTGAAATCGTGTGATAGGATCACCTCCTGGGCCTTGTCTAGCACTACCCTGTCGATCCTGTATTTGTCCCGTTGGCGGTTGATGTAGTTAGCCCAGTCTACGCTGCCTATGGCCTCCGGCGATACTAGGACTATACTGTACGAGCCCTTAGGCTCCGAGCTGTCCCAGACTATAGCCTTGATGTTCTAGCCTTGCAGACGCTTTACTGTGTCTTCCAGTAGGGTATGCAGTGGCTGGATGACTACTGTAATGCCGTTAGGCTATGTATATGCCGGTAGCGCGAACGCTACCGTCTTCCCCCCCCGACTCCGGCAATATACAGTATATTCTCTCCCTGTGCTATCGCCTCCAGTACCTGTGCCTGGTGGCTGCGGAGTTCGATATCGGCGCGGCGGTATATCTCCCGGAGTATGTCGTCGTTCTACTGGTCAATCCCGTCCGCTAGCCGGGCCACCTGCTGATCGTAGTTCATCCGGTCCTCGGCTATATCCTCCCCGTCCTCATCTATACAGTACTTTGAGGAGGTATCGCTACTACCGACATTCCAGAACCTCTGCTATATAATCGAGTAGCTGATGAAGCGTTCAAAGTTGTCGCCCGACCCTTCGATATGCGTGTATGCCCGTATGGCCGTCCTCTCCGTATAGCCGGCCATTGCGTGTATGATATCTTCGGTGTCGTCATCGTCGTCATCTCCCTCTACAACTGTCGACTCGGGTATATATTTAAGGCCAAAGGCAATACAGATATGCCTCCAGCACTTGACATGTATGCTAAGACCGGCGGTGACGATGCTGGTCTCCTTGAGGCTATCGGTAAGGGCGCTGTCCGGGAGCTGAGAATCTGTCCCGACTAGAGGGCCGTGCGCGAATAGGAATGGGTTTGGCAGCCCGCTTTAGCCGCTATTAATGTCTAGGGCCGTCTTGAACGGTATTACCACCGCCAGGTATATAACAACCAACCGCGATAGCGGCCCTGGTAGCGCCCGCTATATGATCCGCTCGCCTAATTTCCAGAGCGGCTTTCCGCCTGTTGTCCGGATGAGAATACGGCTGCGGCTGACGAATATGTTCCGAAGCCCCCCCTTCTAGGTATTCGCCTACCGGAGGCTTAGGACCTGGGGGCGCCGGATTGGTTGGCCCGCGGTGATGTAGACGGCGACCAGGAGGCTCTTGAGGAAGTCGACCCGTGCATCTTCGTATAAGGCCCGGCGGGTATGGCTGATGACCCTGTTGCACGACTACTCGCTCGCCTGCTGCGTATCTTGCTGTATATATATTGCCAAGAGTGTCTTGCACTTGTCCACCCAAGCCGCATTCTTGGGCTCCCGTAGAAAACACCTATCTAGCCGCTGGTCCGATCGGTCATCGTATACGCCCTCCAGCGGGGGGACCGGTAGGGCCGCTAGATCTAGGCCTAATAAAAGGGGCTTGATCGCCTCCAGTGCCCGCTCCTGTGCCCCTTGGATGATCTTCATTATGTCCTCCCGGCCCAAACTCAAGTCTTTAATATATAGCTTGCCGCCCCTCTACTCGTAGTTCCGAGGTAGCAGTGTCTTCTGTCGGATCCCGGCGATAACCCCCTTACTGAGCGCAACCTATATCAGTGGCGTCTGGACGGCGCTATTACCTGCGGCAACGAGGAGGCCCTGTATACGCTTTGCTATGATATCTGCGAGAGAGCGGGCGGAGTCGCCTGGGGATGGTCAGCGGCTGTTGATAACGGTGAGGGTGCGAGCATCTAGAATCCAAGCCTCTGTCGGTATGCTGTAGATGCGAGTATCTAGAATCCAAGCCTTTGCCGCCCTGCTGTGGATGCGAGCATCCAAAATCCACCCTACTTGTAAAGGCAATTTTGGATGCGAGTATCTACAACAGGCTACCTATCGCAGGCGCGAGCAGCACCAACGGGGTAAATGCGGACTGTTATATCAAGCGGGTCCCGGATACGAGCATCCAAAGTAGGCGACCGTATATAAATCGCAGGCACACTAGTACGATCGGACTGCATCAATAGGGCAAAAGCAGACCGGAAGATCAAACTGATCCTGGATGCTCGTATCTACAGCAGCCAACTATATATAAGTTGCAGGTATAATAACGCAATCGAATAGCACTGAGAGGGCAAAACTCTACCGGCAGGCAAATATAGTTCTGGATGCGAGTATCCTAAGCACGTAACAGCATGTACACCGTAAGCAAACACGTACTACCAAATTAAATCAAGGAGGAAATCGAGACTGGTAGGCTAAATGAATTCTGGATACGAGCATCCTAAGCATGTAACCTCAAACAACCAGTATATACGGCAAGGATGGGGTATATAGCAACTAAAGCCAACTAATCCTATTAGGGTCGGACTTACCGAGCTCGGCCTGATCTGCTAACTGCTATCGCCTACTCTGCTTATATAGATATAGACGAGCGATATATAGCGTTACGCTAAGGGGGGTCGAATAACTATATGTTACTACGTTCTTCTAGCCGCTAGAATCGTCGATTGCTATAACTCCTAGGGCCGAGGTCACAATGTTCTCGAAGTCGCTGTTCTTTATCTCTACCCGTAGTAGCGAGTCTACTAGCGCCAGTATAGCCGACTCTATCTCCGCCGGCTCAGTTGTATGTATCGCGGCCTCTATAGTCGCTAGCTGGGCCGGAGTTAGTGTAACCGGCGGTGCCTTGGTGATCTTGTCGGCCCCGTCCCTGTATCCTTGGTAGACGGCGACCCTCATCGTATACGTCAATATTTTCTTCTAGACCCGGATATAGTTCTCAGTTGCGCCTTTGCTGATAACGGAGAATTGACGGTTCTTGCTCTCGTTGCCCGGTCGCCGGTTCAGCTCTATCCTGACCGCTATATTGGTCTCCGAGTTAATATGCAATGCCGCTTATTCGTATATATTCCGTAGGGCCGCGGTTATCCGGTCGAGTGGGGCCCTTATATCCGGCTCGGCCTTCGGGTTGTATATGAGCTACGTGAGCTCGGCCGGGTCGTATCCCGCTAGGTGGGCCTCGAACCGCATCTTATCCAGGAAGTCGTTTAGCTCCTAGTCGCCGGGGCTGCGTAGGGAGATCTCCCGGGTATGCGTCTCGGTATCGTAAAGCCCCTGTAGTAGCTTCGCTGCGATCCCGGAACCCACGTTCGGCAGCGTCGCTGTCGATGCCCCGCCCCTGACCTTAATAT
The DNA here is from genome assembly GCA_029876055.1 of Madurella fahalii. Taxonomy (NCBI): domain Eukaryota; kingdom Fungi; phylum Ascomycota; class Sordariomycetes; order Sordariales; genus Madurella; species Madurella fahalii. Next base: position 25,288 of record JAPYLN010000008.1, read on the forward strand.
AGCGCTGTGCCTTCTTGATAGTTAGGCGCTGTACCTTTGTCGCCTCGACCTGGTCCTACTCGCTTGTAGTGCTATACTCGGCTACGTGCTACTGGCGCTAGTAGTCCCAGATCCTCTTCTTCTCCGTCGCTACGCAGCTGCACTTAGTACAACCCCAACCGTCTAAGATATCCCCTCCTATAGCCGTTAAGGGGTTAATAGGCTCCCTGAATCGTATGCAGATATTCGACAGCCAGTTGTTATATATTGTATTGGTGTCGATGAGACTGCCCTCCGCTACTAAAGTAGCTACGAGCTCCTCTACCTCGCTATCTTCTAGTACGAAGCAACTCTTATTCTCAACGTACTTCTTGATATCCCTAGCTGTATTTATAACCAAGTCGCAGCACGATTGGTAGAACGTCATCTTGATCCCGCCCCGCTCGAACACGAGAATGAACTTAGAGGGGTTTATAGTATCCAATTATAGGCCCAGGGTCGTGTAACACTAGCGGCTTGGCGGCGTCGTACGGCTCTTTTTAGCGGCTTAGCACCACAATATCAGGGCCTTACAAGGCTGAGTTAGCTATGTTCAGGAGGCAGGTAACCGGAATCTTACGTCTCGAAAAACTCCGTAATCTGCTTCCACCGGTCCTGCTACCCTACAATATAGTTCTACCGAGGCCAGAGCTGTTAAGGATACGAACATCCAGGATTTGTTACATACCTATCCTACTCCAAATGCTCTACCTAGCTGACTTAACGGTCTCGGGGCGTGGTTTGGGTACTCGTATCCACAATTGAACCAGCATTGTATTCGCTCGAGGTTGTAGGAGGGAGAAGTAGTATTCGGATTTACTTATCGCTCAACTGGGATCAAATCGAATACAGTCCAAGGTCATGTAGCCGACTTCGCGCCCAGAATCAACCGAGCCTCGCAGTCGATTACAGCCGTAAGAGGAAGAAAGCAGCGTTAGGTTGAAATTCCAGCCCTCTGTCCAAATCAGACGAATTAACGTAGCCGATTACACGTCTAGAATCATACGATCTTCGCGTTTGCTAGGGGTTGTAGGAGGAAGGTGTAGTTAGTGGTATTGAAATCCATCCGAAGGAATTGAGGTAGCCTAGGCTCATGTGACTTATATTCTTACTATTATACGGCCGGGGCTATCTGGCTATTCTTTCCTCTATAGTAGATTATAGAATGGTACGGAAATAATGGGGTTGGGATAAAAGGAAACCGGCCATTGATAAGAGCGAAATAACATATCAACTCAATAGAGCCCCACTTTTATATTTAGAATAGAAAAGGGCGATTACCTTTATAATACATTTTTCCTATTCTCGTAGAAAACAATAGCAAGATCTATAAATTTGTATATAAAGTAGGGCCCTTATTTTTCAACTATATAAAGACCTCTCCCCCCTAACTTTTCCGACCTTTCTTCCTTTCTTCCTATAACAACTCTCTCGCAGGCGCCCTCCCTCCCCCTAGGTTGATTTTGCATGCGAGCATCCTCACGCTCCTAGCGCCGCCAACTATACTAGCTTATTTCTATCAGCTCTCCTAGCCCAGCTCTTGGTTTTTTTTCACCATCTCCCTACCGATCTTAGATACTCGTATCCAAACCGCTCTTCAGGAGCTACAAGTCAGCACTACCAATCTCTCGCTGACCCATCCTGCCCCCCCCCCCTCAAGTAAGTCAAGTTCTAGATACTCGCATCCAAAGCGCGTACTGAACTAATGCCCAGCAGGTCAAGATGCCGCCTAAGAAGAAGACCGGGCCCCCCGCTGGCAAGGCTGCAGCTAGCGGCAGCAAAGCCCAACCTCCTAAACAGGATAACCCCCCCGGCACTGGCAGCAACCAGTTACTCGCTAACAAGAGGAAGGCCGCCGCTCTAAAGGCCGCTGCCACCAGGAAGGCCAATACAGATGCCAAGAAAGCCGCTACGGAAGCTATATAGAACTCCGAAGCCCCCAGAAACCCTAAGGATCCTAAGAACCCGCCTCCCCCCCTAAGGACAAGTCTGCTCCTAAAGAAACCGCTCCCAAAGGAAAACCCGCCTCTGAAACCCTTGATAAAGAAACATACTAGTAGGCAGAAGAGTAGGCGGAAGAGTTGGGGTCCACAAGTAATCAAGGGAAGGACTTAGATAATAATAAAGAGGGCGACTCCAATAGCGATCCTGAGAACCCGCCTAGGGATGAAAATCCGCCTCCCCCCCCCAAGAACAAGACTGCTCCTAAGGGAAAAACTGCTCGCAAGGGCAAGACCGGCCGCCAGACAACTGACGAATCGATACGCGAGTTCATAGAAGAGGTAAAGCGCGTCTTTCCATCAGGCTTTAAGAACAACTCTGGTGACCACGCTACACACCGTAGGGAGTTCTCTGGATCTAGCAGTTCTGGGTCAGAGTCAGATACCAGCGACTCTGACCAGCCTTTGGCCAAGAGACGTAAGGTCGATAATCAGGGGCAGCCCCCTCCTCCTCCGCCCCGCAGTCCGTTACCTCCTCCCTGGCCCTGCAACCCGCCCCCTCCTCCTCGGCCCTAGAGCCCAAAGCAGCGCAGCCCCCCTTACAGGACCCCGAGTCCACAAGCCCAATCTATTACAAGCTTTCATCGGCCAATCTTAAGGTGATACCACGGCTCCAAACGCGCAATTACCCCGCCCCGCCCCTCCCGGAGAAGGACAAGAGGAAGCAGCTGCAGAGCAAATGCTGGACTCTCGGTATAGACTGCAGTTAGAGATAGAGGAATCTTAATCTAATAGACGGCCTCGAACCCAAGCTGCATTGGTGGGATTTCGACTTCGAGCCCTAATACCACACCAAGCCGTACCCGACCCAGAGCGATATATCTCGTGTCTTCACTATAGCCAAAGAGACCTACGACTCCCTAGCTATATCCGGGCTCACTATTATGCAGGCTCTTAGTCCCGAAGGCAGAGGTGACACAACCCATTAGTACGGAGTGTTGGGATTCAAGAGTATCCCCGCTATAAACATATGGCTCGATACCCAAGGTAAGTCCTGTTTTTTTGCTAACCCCCTTCTACCCGCCTTTGGATACGAGTATCTAAAATCGCCCCCTCTTGCTTGCCTTTGGATGCGAGCATCCAGAATCAGCCCTCCCTACCTGCCTCTTGTGGATGCGAGTATCCAAAATCGCCTTTACAAGGAGGGCCGATTCTGGATGCGAGTATCTATAAGGCGCCCCGCAAGTAAGGCCGATTCTAGATGCGAGCATCTATAAGGTGCCTCGCAAGTAGGGCTAATTCTGGATGCGAGCATCTATAACGCCCCGCCTCTATCTATACTGAATAGTACTAACTTGTTGCACAGCTGGAACCTTCCTGGGCCCTCTCAACCGCTATATGGTGTGCAACACGTCGTGCACTAATGCCAATAACCTGAAGTCTGTCTTTGAGTATCTCAAAAATGTTAAAGGGGACCGGTACTCTGAGTCCCTGCTTTTGCAGATTGCCAAGCTCGAGTAGTATAGGACCTGGATCATTCGCAATGGCGACTTCGGGTAGAGCTATAATCGCTCTGAAGTTCACTATAATATGACGATCCTTGCTAATCTCCTTATGATGCTCAAGTTCGCAACTACTGGTAGGACATTCGACCTCCCCTGCTGCTTTGAGCAGAAATTTGATGAGCACGGTGAGGACCTGCCCGGCCGTATGTTCGGCTTTACTGTGGATGACTGGTTCCGGGCTGTCTACGCCCTCCTGGTGTTCCGGTACCGCCGGTCTGCCGGCCTCTATCTTGATATACCCAAGGGCATATTCAAATAGATGGGTGATCTGGGCTACTGGGAGGCCAATGTCGCCGACTCCTAGAACCTGCTGTCTGCCGAGGACCATAGTAAAGTCCCCGAGAATGCCCTGGCCCTCTATGGTATGGAGGTCATTAAATTTGTCTGTAGCTTCCCGGAGGCATCTGTTACCAGGCCGAAAACTATGACCAAGACCCAGCTCCTGGCGTACCGTCTCAATACCCGTGCCCGCGTTCTCCTGTAGGACAACCCTGCTATCTCTCTTAGCCGCTACTATGCAAAGCGGGCTAGAGGAGCGCGTGGTACCAGGCGTAGGAAGGGCGGCAAGTTTACTAGTGACCTGAACAATATTATTGCTATAGATAGCAAGCTGCTGGACGCGCTCCTTAAGAAGCTGGAGCCCAACTTCCTCCCTCCCCGCGCCGCTATACAGGCCAAGGACGTTATCAAGTCGTTCGGCGGGCTTACTGCTAGGGACTAAATTGAGGATTTTTTGTCTACCTAAGATGCCTTTGCTACCGAGCTGGCTACTATCGAGGCGCGGTATAAGCGCTTGGATAAGGCGGAGGTTATTGAAGAGGTCCGCCAGCTTATTTCCAATACCGCTGTAGTGAGCAACATAGTCAGCCGCTACGAGAATCCTCCGGTGGATATGGTCGCTGTAGCTATGACCGTCGGCATTCCATTTGAAGAGGTGTCCGATATCGACTGGAAGAAGCTGTATGTCCCTGGTACCGCTAAGGACTTCAATCTTATGCCGCACTAGCTCGCAGACGCGTACTCTATATAGCTGGTAGAGCAGACCCCGATCCCCTGTATAATCCTCGGCAATGATATCGGCCTAGGAAAGATATCGACTGCTCTGGCCTTCGTAGCTATAGATTACTTTAACTGCCTGCGGTGTAAGGAGGACGGTACGGAGTTTACCGCCAGTCCTACTATCATGTTCGAGCCTCCTAACCTAGTGGCTCAGGTCTTCAATGAGATTATAGGTCTCTGGGGTAAGTTCTTTACCGTAGTGGTTGCCCAGGGCGATGCCAAGTCCTATAGAGGCAACACTCGTCTTGCCTAGGCGGCTGAACTGGGCGCCGACCTCCCTAACCTTATTAACAAGTGGAAGAAGCAGACTAACAACCCCGAGGTAAGTTTTCCCCCTGTCTCCTCTGTGCCTGTAGATACTCGTATCCACAATCCAGTTGCCCTAGGCAGGGTTCTGGATACGAGCATCTACAATCCAGTCCCTCTGGGCAGAATTCTGGATACGAGTATCCAAAAGGCTCCCTGGCTATAGTAAAATTCCGGATACGAGTATCCTAGGTACGTATAAGATAGTCGCTAACTCCAATGTTTAGACCTGCAGGATCATCGTCATTACCAGCTTATCTACCTTCCGTGCCCGCTTTGTCCAACATACCTCGGTGCAGTACTATAGTAATAGCATCGCAGCTAAGGAGCTGTAGAACCTCGATATCATCAATACGGAGCCCGGTCGCTAGGTCAATATTCGTACCTGTGAGTATCTTAACCTCCTGAAGATCCAGGTTAAGAATAGACAACTGCGCCTTAAACCCGCCCTGGCTAATAAGATCTTGAAGGTCCTGGCAGATGAGTAGGCCTGCGCCGCTATACAGGAGAGGGCTAAGATGATGAGGTAGCGCAGCTACCTCAAGTGCAAAGAGAGGAAGCTCAAGGAGGCCAAGCGGGCCAAGAAGAGAGAGGCTGAGAAGGCCAAGAAGCGGGAGATCAGGGCCAGACACAAGGCCAAGGCTACATCAAAGCGCAAGGCGGCCGAGCAGGAGGAGGGGAGCGGCAATAAGTCTGGAGAGGAGACCCAGCCCCCCAAGAAGCAGAAGACGGGTATAGGTCCGAAGTCCAAGCCGGCCAGCAAGAACAAGTCCAACAAGGGCAAGGAGGCTGAGGACGGCGTAGGCAGCGGCTCGGAGTCCAGTAACTCGGACTTTGATAAGGAGGACTATAACTATATCGACGCCGACATCAGCTCCGACGAGTCGGACGATTCCGACGACGAGGGCGACGAGGATGACCAGGTGGCCAGTGCCCTTAACGACGTCCTGAACCAGCTTGAGTCGGTCAACGAAGGTATCTAGGAGCGTGATGAACTCTTGGATGCCAGGAATGCCGGTAATATGTAGGAGGCGCTCGGTGCTATCCCCCCGGGCATAGAGGCCGAGTTTCATGATGAAATCAAGAAGCGGATCAAAATCCAAGAGCAGTACCTGAAGGATCGTATAATCTGGAGGGAGAAAATTGCCATCAAGTGCTATATACTGTCTCTACTGCTTAATGGCTTTCAGTTCAGCCGGGTTATTATTAATGAAGCCTAGTCCCTGCAGAACATAGAGTCGGGCTTTTCGCGCATTATCCGCCTTATAACCACGCATACCCGCGCCTTCTACATGATATCGGCCACCCCCACCCTCAACAAGATTGACGACATCAGGTCTCTAGGATCGCTGGCCTAGGCGGTCTCGAAACTTGACCTGAGGGTCCCTAACAGCGTGGAATGGGCGTATGCGGCCGAGATCTACCAGCCGTATAGCAAATTTGTCCCTCCCAAGTCGTTTATTATGTCCTACACCGAGATCAGGGAGCTGCAAAGCAAGGTACAGGCCGAGCGTGATGCCGAAAAGGACTCGGCTATCGACTCGGCCGTCTTCGAAAATGAGAAGTATTTGGATAAGCGGCTCCGCGACTACTATAAGCGGACTGGCAAGCGGTTCTGGTGCCTGTCCCCCTGCGGTATCAGTGTTGTCAAACTCCATAAGGCCGAGTTGCATACTCCTATAGAGAACTCCGACCTGGTCTACAAGGCTATTATAGACTGTCTCCTCCTCCGCCGTTCCCCTCAGACCCCCCTGGAGACCCCCGACGGTACTATGCACTACTTAAGGGAGTATATGCCTGGTCTCCGTATCCGTGTCGAGGAGCTGGGCTATGCCGATAAGACGGCTGCTACTATTGTTGCCACCGTCACTACTGAGCTGCTCCGCAGCCTCTACACCATCCGCAACACCAATGATTCGAACGAGGTCATTGTCAACCCCGAAATGGGCGATGGTGGCGAGTAGAGCGAGGACGGCGGTAATATCAATATGACTATTGTCTGCGCCCTCTGGATGGTGGCTATGGACCTGAAGTCCTACTGGGTTATGTAGCTGGACGACCGTACCAGCCTTACTAGGGAGGACGTCCTTATATAGGGCATCTCCCAGGTAGTTAAGCTCGGTAGTGTCTCCGAGAGGGAGGAGTTTAAGGCCAGGGCTACGAGCGACGGGGAGCTGTATCTCGGCGCCTAATATACCGAATACCTGCGGGACCGGGATATCGACGGCGGCCTCTCCTACCTGTTCGCCATGCTCTGCCAGGACAATTCGGTTACCGTCTCTAGCGACCGGAACGGGATGGCGCATTTCGTTATGTACGAGTCCCCGGTCCTCTACCGCGTGGCTACCCTCGTCTACTAGAACAAGAAGGAGGGCGAGAGGACCCTGGTTGTGGTGAATAACCCTTGGATGCAGTAGTAAGTCAACCCCCTTTCCTACAGCCCCTTTGGATGCGAGTATCTAAAATCCCCCCCCCCCCCCCCTTACTCTTAGTTTTGGATACGAGTATCCAGAATAGCTGCCCGGCTATAGTAGATTCTGGATGCTAGTATCCAAAACGCTCCCTGGCCGTGGTAAGATTCTGGATGCGAGTATCTACAAGGCTCTCTGGCTGCGGTGAAATTCTGGATGCTCGCATCCTAACCTGCTAGATAGTAAATGCTAATGCCTTGTGTCTTAGGCTCACCTATGCCCTCCTGGACAAACTGTCCTTCAGTGTCGCCTCTATCCGAGCCTCCCACACTAGTAACGAGAGAGAGCGGATTGTCGAGCTGTTCAATAATCCGGCCAGCAATATAGACTGCCTGGTGCTCAATATGAGCCTGTTATCTGCCGGCCTGAATCTTCATAAGTACTGCTGCAGGGGTATCATCCTGTAGTACCTATGGAACTGGCCTACTATCTACTAGACTATAGGGCGCATCAGCTGTATCGGCGGTAAGAAGATCGTCGACTGGGTTATCCTTTATATTACCGGCACCATATATGATGTGATGGAGGACAAGATCAATAGGAAGTATTGCGAGCAACTGCGCCTCGAAGCCCGGATCCCCGCCTTCATCAAGAGCATCCACCTGCAGCATATAGTCGCCTACGAGATCATAAAGATGAGCTTCGGCTAGCCGTTCAATCGCTACTCGTAGGTCCTGAACCCCCCTGACAAGGTCCAGGACTACTATAGCGACACTAACCGGACCCTGGGTCACATCTTCTCGATAATCGTCTCTAAAATTATCAATCTCCCGGACTAGGTCGGCAATAGGGAGGTGCCGGAGATCCTCGATAGGATTGAGAATATAGTGCCGTAGCTTGCTGCATTTATCTGCTATAATCCGTGGGATCTGAGCCTGCTGGAGGCTACCCTAGAGGAGATCTGGGCTACCATCGATAGTATTGACTTCGATAATAAGGAGTTGGGTTACCGGGTCCCCTGGTAGTTCGAGAGGGCTGCTATTAAAGATACTAACTGGTCTAAGGACGCCCCTATCGACCTAGATGCCATCCTTATCTAGGTCGGCGATATTGTTAACTGTACCAGCAGTGCCGAACAACGGTAGAAGGGGGAGGAAGCGCTCTGTCAGCTACTGGGTATAATAAAGCAGAATGGGGATATGGTTATCGCCCTTAAGAACATCCGACAGGCCGTAATAGAGGCTATAGAGCACCCTCTCTGCTCACAGGAGGTGAGAGACCTGTTCGTCCGGAAGATCCCCGGTATCTTGGATATGGACCTTACCCCTGTCTCCTAGGACCACGCTGCAGCCGCCCCTCCGGAGTTCCCCCCGCCCCCGTTAGCCGTCAAACGGTTTCTAGAGGAGAGTAACAAGTCCTATAAGCGGCGCCGGTTCGAGGAGACGCCTGTTACACCCACCCTGCCCTCTTACTGCCAGCGGCTCTCATTGGACGGAGGCTAGTCCGAGGAGACGCCTGCTACGCCCACCCCGCGCTCTCACTACTAGCGGCGCTTATAGGACGGATACTGGTCCGAGGAGATGCCTGTTACGCCCTCCCGGCCCTCCCGGCCCTCCCGGCCCTCTCACCGCCCGCGGCTCTTATTGGACAGGCATCCCACCTCCTCTACCAGAATGAGGGAGAACCTAAGCAACCTAGCAGAGGGGAATGGATTTAGGTGGCCTTCTAGCAGCAGGACTATAAGGGATAGCCAGGAGGAGGAGGGTAAGGAGGAGTAAGTACGTAGGCCTGGTTAGGGATTTAGGCTATAAATATATTATATTTTTCTTCCTTTAGTAGCAGTTACTACCAGTAATCTCTCTTATATCGGTTATAATAGTAGTATAGTAGAGGACTCTATCTACAATTTGCCTAACGGTAGTATAATGGTAGTATCGTAGAGGACTTTATCTGCAATTTGCTTGATAGTGGTACAATAGCATTAAGTATCTTAGGATGTTAGGTTATGTAAGTATATACAGTATCCAGATAAACCTAATATATTACTGTCGGATACAACTCCAGCCCAATACTCATCTTTTTGAGGATACTCGGATCTAGAATAAGGTCCCTAGATTGAACTGCATTTACTACCTATATTCTAGATGCTCGTATCTACAGTAGCCCTAGTAGTTAAAGGCGTTGGTCCTGGATATTCCTATCCTCTGGAACAGCATAGCTATGACCAGGCCTATATTCTGGATGCTCGTATCTACAGCAGCCCTGGTAGTTAAAGGCGTTGGTACTGGATATTCATATCCCAGGAACAGCAGCTATAACCAGGCCTACACTCTGGATGTCCCCTTTCCCAGGAATAGCACAGCTATAACCAGGCCTATATTCTGGATACTCGTATCTACAGCAGCCCTAGTAGTTAAAGAGGTTAGTACTAGATGTTCGTATCCCCAGGAATAGCAGCTATAACTAGACCTATATTCTGGATACTCGTATCTACAGCATTATCCTGACTATTAAAACGGCCTTAATTCTGGATATTCCTATCTCCAGATATATAAATACCGCTAACTACAATAAAGGGATATTAAAGCGAAGAGGGGTATAATGGATAGTTGACTTTATATATCTCAGAGACTCTTTCCTCTCTCTTCTTCAAAGGAGCCTAAAGAATAAATACCAGTAGTAAATTAGAACCTATATCTTCGTACTTTGAACTTATATTATACCTTGATTTTAGATACTTGCATCCAAGGGAATAGCCCAGCCTTTAAGTAGGCCTAGATTCTAGATGCTTATATCCACAGCACTCCTAGTAATTAAAGACCCTTAATTCTAGATACTCGTATCTACAGTATTGTCTTAGTGTTATAGGACCGGCTAAGGGTGCAGCCCCGGGTACGTGATATAAGCAAGTGGTATACAGTATTCAATTACGGAGTAATTGAACTGGCGGATCTTTTAGTTTATTGGCAGAGTGGTTTACTGTATGCCCTCTTATAATTGTTCAATTACTCCGTGGGTGTACTGGAGGTCCTGCGTTCAATTCGGCTAGGTGCTGTATATCGGCGGGCGAGATGCCCTTGAGAGTGGCGATTGACGTCAGGGTTCCCCTCCTTCGTTAGCGCTTACAGTGATGTATAATATGGTGGTAGCGCGCTTCGCCTAAGGCCCTACGGGGTGTACGTGGTTTGGGTTCCTACCTACGGCGAGTTATGCGGATTATTGGGGGTCTGACACTTACCTGCTATCCTTAGCGGTCGGAAGCCGCTGCAAAGGAGCTCGAGGGCGAGCTCTTCTAGAGGGGAGGATAGTTGTCACGGGACCGGCTGAGGGCGCAGCCCCGGGTACGTGATATAAGTAAGTGGTGCGCAGCGTTTAATCACGGAGTGATTGAACTGGCGGATCTTTTGGTTCATTGGCAGAGTGGTTTATTGCGCGCCCTCTTATACTACCGGCTAAGTTCTCGAACGCCGAGGTAGTAGCATTCTTCTTAGAGGTCTGCGTTATAGTATCTTTTGCTATAATAGAGGATTAGTATACTAGCTAAGTCTACTACTCTTATACGCTAATAAGTCTATTACGATTGAGGTTTTAAGTAGCTAGCTAGAACTTACCTTTACTAATAAGAGAAGTAGTTATAGCGATCTTATTCTAATCGAAGTCAGGTTTAGACTTGAAGTTTCTGATGAGAGCGAAGAAATTGACCTCTAAAACGGAGGGAATATAGCCGTTAGTAGTAACCTAGTTACTCGCTAAGTCCTTACCAGCTAAGGTAGTAGTATTCTTCTTAGAGATCTATACTATAATATATTTACCTCTCTAGAAGCCTATCTATATACTTGACTGAAAATCCTAACCTCTATATATATTCAGAGTCTAATACAATTCGATAAAGAAGAGTCTGAACCTCTATTGCTAGAGAGATTGACTCTGTTATACAGCTACCCTCTATTGAATCTGATAGAGAAAAAAATAAGAAATAAAAAAAAGAGAGAATTTGAACTCTAACTTTAACTTCTTCCTCTCTCCTAGACTCTAATTTTAACTTAACCCTAACCCTCTTATTTGAACTTTAACTTTAACCTTAACTCTATCTTTAATACAATGTATATTCTAATTAACTTTAACTTTAACACTATCTTTAATAGAATCTATGTCCTAAGTAACCTTAACTATTAACTCTAACCCTAAAATCAACTATATAACCCTAACCCTAAATCCTAGCTTTTAACCCTAACTCTATCTACAATTTTTTATTTATTTCTAATAGAAATTAATAAAAAGTAGATAACGTATTTTATAAGCGAGTAGTCTACTTTCTTAATAAAATAAAACCTTCTAACTTCTCCTACTAATTCTACTACTATTTCGCTATAAATTCCTCCTTATTCGAATCTAGGATTATTTTAACCTTTAAGGGTATATAAGATAATCTAAAATTTAGTTCTCGAAAGACAGTTACGATCTATAACGTACTACTAATAACCCTATCTACCTAACGCGATGGTTGGCCTATACGACGTGATACCCCAGCTAATTCATAAATACTTACCGATCTAGAGGAGTATATAATGAAATGGAGTGGAAAATATATATCTACTCCATTAATAAAATAATAAGATAATAAAATAAGGGGAGGAACAACGACTGAGAAATCCGATAATAAACTAGGATTCTTAATAATATAGTTTAGACTAAAGTAATAATAAAGATAGGTAGGACTTCTTCTAATTAGAGGGAGGCTGTAAATATAGTTCCTAATAGAGTAAGTAAATTGAAAGAAAGAATTAGTTAAACTATTGATTTTAATTGTCTTTAACTATTAAGGCCTATCTCCAATTCTCTATTCGTTTCTAGTAGAAACGGATGAAAAGTGGGGGGTTATATAGGCTACAGCGCGAATATAGGGGGTAGAAACGGATGAAAACTTCCTGAGTAGAAACGGATAACCTTTTTTGCTCCGAAAATTGTATAACCGGTACTAAACGAAAGAGAATAATCAGGAGCTTCCTACTACGAAAATACAGGTTAGTGCGACCAAAGGGGGCTGAGATATATAGAGTTGGAACTATATTGTGGTTGGGGTTGGGGTTTGGGTTCTGCAGCCTAGCGGGCTAATCAGATACGCCTAATTAATCGGCTTGCCGGGCTGCGCCCGGCGAAGAGACTTGACTGTCAATCGGCCGGCCGGACTCTATCTAAGTCAGTTCGGCCGGACGAAATTGTATCTAGGTTCTATAGCTAAGTGGGTTAATTAGGTGTACCTAATTAATTGGCTTGCCCGGGCTATACCCGGCGAAGAGACTTATGCTGTTAATCGGCTGGCTAGGACTCTATCTAAGTTAGTTCGGCCGGACGAAATCGTATCTAGGTAGGTTCGGGTAGCCGGGACTCTATCTAAGTTAGTTCGACCGGCCGGTACTCGAGATCTAAGTCAGTTCGACTCCTAGATACTATCTTCTTTTTCTTTTTTCCCCTTTTTTCTTTTTTCTTTAATAGAACCCCCAGAACGTAGTCAAGTCCAATTGGCCTTACCTACCTAACTACCTTAAGTTCAATTGGCCTTGCCAGCCCGGCCGGCCCAGTTAAACTTGATTTCGGCCTCACCCGCCTACCCGGCTCAACGATCGGATCCGACAGTTCAGTTAACCTCGCCTACCCGACCTATCTCGCCCGCCCGGCCTGCCCAGCGATCGGCTTCGACGGCCCTGCAGTCAGATGCAGTAGCCCAGTTATATACCTGTAACTACTGTAGCCAGACCTTCGATAAGAGACACCTCCTAATCGGGTACATTTTTCAAAGCTACTACCCGGCCTAATAACGTCGTTAACAACAACGTTAATAACAATAACGTCGTTAATAACAACGTCAGTAATAATAACCGATAGAGAGCCTAGTAGACTTCCGAGCCAGGATTCAGGGTTCAAAGGAATACTAGGAATTTGTGGTCTTAACGGAATTCCTGTATAATATTATGGTTCAGATCTCGGCTTCGACCTATCCTACCCGGACTGAAGATTGTATTCCTATCCAATATCAAATTATTGATCGGAATAAGTATTACGATAGGTATTACAATAGATACCCTGGCCTTGACGGTCCTGACTATTGCAACGGCCCTGACTACCTCGACGGCACTGACGACTTTGACGGCCTAACGACTTTGACGGTACTGACGGCCCTGACTTTCCT
>CM056961.1:0-40076 GCA_029876055.1 Madurella fahalii
TTAACATTTGCTCTTAGTTTTACTATAGTTTTAGGAGCAACTATTTTAGGTTTCCAAAAACATGGTTTAAAATTCTTTTCTTTATTCGTTCCAGCTGGTTGTCCTTTAGGTTTAGTACCTTTATTAGTATTAATTGAATTTATATCATATCTTGCACGTAATATTTCTCTAGGGTTAAGATTAGCAGCTAATATAACTGCAGGTCATATGTTATTAAGTATTTTAAGTGGTTTTACTTATACTATTATGAGCTCAGGATTTGTATTCTTTTTATTAGGTTTAATACCTTTAAGTTTCATTGTTGCCTTTTCAGGTTTAGAATTAGCAATTGCTGTAATTCAAGCACAAGTTTTTGTGGTACTTACTTCTTCTTATATAAAAGATGGACTGGACTTACATTAATTAAACAAAACTAGCAGCAAGCAAGTAGGTAACTTTTTTCTTATTAAGACTTTAGGTAAGGTCTAATATGAAATTTTTTTTATATAAAAATTCGATTAATTATTTATTATTTTAAAAATAAGGGGGTATGGTAAGATAAATATATATACTTCGAAAAGTTAAAATATTGCTGTTTTCAGTAATAATATGTTAATAATAGTATATCACTAATAAGTACCTTGCCTTGCCTTGCCTTATAAATATTAAAGTATTAACAAACCAAACCCTGTCTAAAGTCTTTTATAGACATATATTAAGGTAGGTTATAAAACCTAAGGTTGTCTTCAGAATGCTGATCGCTGGTGTGAAGTATGACATTTTATAGTGTAACCCCAGCGATCAGCAAGTATGATACCTCGCAGAAATCAATTTAATTCAATATACAAATTCTCCTTTATCAAACATAACGTTGTCTTCAGAAAGCTATCGCTGGTGTGACATTTTATAGTGCAAATGGGAGGATATGTAAGGTCAGGTACAAGTTCGTAATGTTTACTCTATTATTTCTCCGTATTTGATGATTATTTCATGTAAAGATATTGAAAAATTCTGCCAGTTTTTTTTATATTTATCTAGGAATTATTGTAATGAATAGTATTATAAATATAATAATACTAATAGATATAGATCTATTAAGTATAACTACGGATACAGAAGTAATTTATGAAAAAATTACTTTGAAAATAGTTCAAAATAAGGAAAATTCATATTTAAAAGTGCAAACAGAACAAGATACAAAAATAGCTATTGAAAGTAATAATAAAATAGATCCAGTGGATGTAGACAATAATAAAAAAGATAAATGTATTGGTAAAAATCCTTTGAAGGATATACATAAATATCTTTTATCTGCAGATAAATCCTATTACCCTAGTCATTTTCAAAAAAATGCTTTACCTAATATTCCAGAAGATGTACCAGTTTATGGTAATAAATTAGTCACTTTTAAACCCTTATCTCTATTACAAAATAGAAATCTTCCTAAAATGTTTATTGAAATACCTAAAGGTACAAATATGGGAGGAAAATTAACTGAATTAGGTAAAGCCATAGAAGGTGCCGATGAAGCTATAAAATTATATGATTCACAATATGTAAAATTTAATAAAGTTTTATCTGGTATCCAGAATGGAACAGAAGAGTTTTATCCTAATGAAGCTAAGCCTTTAATGGAAACGTATATTGATCTTGTAGCTAAATTAAGTAATCAACAAAAGGTTATGGCTAATGAAGCCATAAAACAACTTCATAAATTGGATCATAATTTTTCTCGTGATTTATATCCTGTCGAAAATAGTAGTAAGGATACTGGTGGTACTGCTGGCGAGGCTAGTGGTGCAACTAGTAGTGGCTCTATTACTGATACAGTTCTTGGTATGGAGACAGGAAGTAATTATAGTATTAGTAAAAATAACTAATTTAATTAAGTTATTTTAGCAAGCCAAGTAGCTTTATATATTACTGGTTATCAATCTCAGTAGTTGTATTTATAATATCTTAATAATAGGAATGTTTTATTTTTATTTACGATATTAATCTTTTTATCGTATTTATTAGGTTTTTCTTACTATAGTTTGTTTTTTTTTTATGGGGTAGCTTTTTATCTGTTCGTAATATTATAAATACTAACCCACAAACAGGTTTAAGTAAGGTAAGGATATAAATAATTAAGATCGTAATAATAAAGTTTTTACCATAAGGTTTATAAACTTATTCCACCATAGTAACCTGAATATATATATATATCATCATATATAACTTTATTATAAAATAAATTAAGATTAATAATTCTTTTAGTGATTAAAGGAAAGTTGTATGTTAAATACATTATAAAATAAAAATTTTAGTATTTTATAGAAAAATTGAATAAGTAATAAATAATTTAATATTAAATAGTTAACTTAAACTTGCGGACATTCAAGCTATAAACTTCTTTAATGTAGTTAGTTATTTTTTTTTACTAGATTAGAATATCTTATATTAAATTAAGTTTCTTTTCTTTTAATACAAAATATGGCTTATTTTAATCCTAAAAAAATTTTTTTAAAAATTAAAATTTAATAAGTGATGTAATTAATAGTAAAATTATTATTACATCAAAAAGAAATAAAGGAGTTTGGTGATGGCTCTGATTGAACGCTGTCCAAGTACTTGACACATGCTAATCGAACGCTTAATTTGTGCTTTCCAAGAAGCAAAAGTCAGTGAAAGTCTGGCTATTGGTTTTAAAATCAACGTTCTAGACTACATTAGTATGTAGATACTAAGACCAAGATTAAGAGTGGTGTACAGGTGAGTATTAGATTTTTGACCTACCTTAAAGTAAAGAAAAATAATTTATATAAAAAAGGGGATGACTCGCTTTAAGAGGAAAAGAAAAATCATAGAGATAGGTAGTTGTTAAGGTAATGGCTTAACAAGCCCTCAATTCTCTTAGTCGAAGCTGAAAGGGTTGATCGACCACATTGGGGATGAAAAAATCCCAATGCAAATGAGTACAGCAGTGAGGAATATTGGTCAATGGCCTAACGGCTGAACTGGTAACTTGGAAGAATGGAACCCGTTGTGGATATTCATATTAGAAGGTAAAGGGTAATTTTACTCTCCTTTTCCACAAGGGTTATTTATCGATTTATCGAATAAAGTTCTGTATACATATTGATAATGACAATATGTACAAATGTCTTGACCAATTACGTGCCAGCAGTCGCGGTAATACGTAAAAGACTAGTGTTAATCATCTTAAATGGGTTTAAAGGGTACTCAGACGGTAAAATTTGCCTTAATAAAGGGACAATTTTTCTAGAGTTTTATGTAAGGAGATCGTACTTTAGGTGTATAGAGATAAAATTTGTTGATACCTAGGGGACTGGTAAAGGCGAAGGCAATCTTTTATGTAAAAACTGACGTCGAAGGACGAAGGCTTAGGTCACAAACAGGATTAGATACCCCAGTAGTCTTTGCAGTCAATTATGAATGCCATAGGTTAGATATTTTATTAGAATATAAGTTCTAATAAAGAATATATATATAGCTAATATATATATATCTATACGATATAATCTAGTCTATAAATGAAAGTGTAAGCATTTCACCTCAAGAGTAATGTGGCAACGCAGGAACTGAAATCACTAGACCGTTTCTGACACCAGCAGTGAAGTATGTTATTTAATTCGATGATCCACGAAAAACCTTACCACAACTTGAATATTTATATGTATATATATACGTATATACTTCGAATACAAGTGTTGCACGGCTGTCTTCAGTTAATGTTGTGAAACTGTGGCTCAGGCCACGGAATTAACGAAAACCCTTACTTTATTTATAAAAATAAAATAAAGTTTTCACCTTTATATGGGTTGGATAAAAGGGATCAAGACAAGTCATCATGGCCTAAATGTTGTGGGCTATAGACGTGCCACATATTCCTAAACAAAGAGATGCAAAAATGTGAATTTTAGCTAATCTCACAAAATAGGATAAAATTAGATATGGATTGTAGCCTGAAATTCGGCTGCATGAATAAGAAATTGCTAGTAATCGTGAATCACCATGACACGGTGAATATTTCCTCGGATTGGTACTAACCACTCGTCACATGCTGAAAATAGTGGGCCCAGCAAGTTTGCTCTTCCCGAGATAAATAAATAAATGTATATGTTTTATAATTTGCGAGGGGATTCTTCCTATGGGTGTCTATGATTAGTGTAAAGTCGAAATACGGTTCGTGTAGTGGAAGTTGCACGGGATTTATCAACGATAAACAATCAAAATTAATAAAATAAAATAATATTTATATATTATTTTATTTTATGTATATATAAATATAATATATATATTTATATATATTTATATATATATATAAAGGAGAGTTCCGTTTGTTGGTATGACGGGTTAAGCTGTAAACTTAATGATTAATTAATCGTCGAAGGTTCAATTCCTTTCTCTCCTATATAATTTAATAAAAACCTTGAATTCGTTAAAGTATTATTAAAACTTTAACAAAATAGAGTAAATAAATAAGCCAATATAATTGGCTATTGTAAACCAAATAGGAATAAGGTATAATCTAATACTATAAATTATAGATATGAACCTGACCTTATAACTCAATGCTCCTATAATGTAACAGTTAAAACCAGGAGCCTCTAGCTCAATGATGCTATAGTGTAATACTGTTCGAGCAAGCAAGCCTTTCAATCTTTTTATAACAAGTCTGCCTCTATAGCTCAACGGTAGAGCATAATACTGTTAATATTAGGATAGATGTTCGATTCATCTTAGGGGCTTTTTTCAAACTAAAAAACTAAAACTAAAACCAAAACTAAAACTAAAACTAAAAACTAAAAATTGAACTAAAAACCTAAAAATTAAAAATTAAAAATTAAAAGTTAAAAATTAAAAATTAAAAACTAAACCTATTTAAGTTATATTAGGATAGATTAAGATAGATTAAGATAATTGTTTCTTTCTCTTCTTTTTTTCTACACTTATTACCCATATAATCAGAAGTAATTTCCAGGCTCATCCTTTTCATTTAGTATCTCCATCTCCTTGGCCTTTATATACAAGTGTAGCTTTGTTAAGTTTAGCTACTAGTACTGCATTATCTATGCATAATTATGATAATAGTTATATTTTTAATATAATAGCTTTAGTTATAGTTATTTCATCTATGTTTTTTTGATTTAGAGATATAATAGCTGAAGCTACTTTTTTAGGTAATCATACATTAGCAGTGCAAAAAGGATTAAATTTAGGAATTCTATTATTTATAGTATCTGAAGCATTATTCTTCTTGGCTATATTCTGAGCTTTCTTTCATAGTGCATTAACACCTACTATAGAATTAGGGGCTCAATGACCACCTGTCGGGATAGAACCTATAAATCCTTTTGAGTTACCTCTTCTTAATACAGTAATACTATTATCAAGTGGTGCTACAGTAACTTATGCCCATCATTCTTTAATATATGGAGACAGAAAAGGAGGGTTATATGGATCAATAGCTACTGTTTTATTAGCAGTGGTTTTCACACTATTCCAAGGTGTTGAGTATAACGTATCATCTTTTACTATCAGTGATGGTGTTTTTGGTACATGTTTCTATTTTGGTACAGGTTTCCATGGATTCCACGTTCTAATTGGAACAATCTTCTTATTAGTAGCTTTATGAAGAATATTTGCTTACCATTCAACTGATCACCATCATGTCGGTTTCGAGGGGGGAATTTTATACTGACATTTTGTAGATGTTGTTTGGCTTTTTTTGTACATTTCTGTGTACTACTGAGGATCTTAGATCTAGGGTTCTTTGTTAAGCAATATCATAGGCTAACAAAAATTGTGAGGGAGTTTAGCATAATGGTAATGCAAAGGTTTTTTAATCCTATTTATGTGGGTTCGAATCCTACAGGTCTCATTTTAGTATATTAAAAATATTTTTAAAGGGAGTTTAGCATAATAGTAATGCAAAGGACTTTTAATCCTCTAAAGATGGGTTAGAATCAATTCTACAGGTCCCCTTTTTTAGTGTCTTAACTATACATTATATGTAATGTATTAGATACATACGAAAAAATATATAAGGAAGAATTTTTAAGTGAACTGAAAATTTAAATAAAAAAATAGCAGTGTATAAAATACATATGAATATTTTATTAAAGCGATTATGGTTTAATGGTAAAACGCTCGTCTTCCAAACGGGGTATGTGAGTTCGAGTCTCACTAATCGTAAATAATTTTGTTTTTACTATATAAATATAACAATAGTTAGTCATTTAATTGTCATTTAATTTGGTGAATTTTTATTTATTTTAATGCTCATCTTTAAGTTACTAGTTTTAGTATAATATTTAGGTATATAGATAATAGTTTTACTTCTTTTTTCTTTTATTTTTTTTATTAATTTATTAGTTTAGTAGCTTAAGAATTAGTAACTTAATTGGTAAAGGACTTCCCTGTCACGGAAGTAGATGCCGGTTCGATGCCGGTCTAATTCGTTTTTAAGGAAAAGTTGCCATAGGTAAGGTAAGATATTTGCTAAATATTGTGTTTTTACACCTAGGTGTTCGAATCACCTCTTTTCCGTATAAAGAGTATAGTTTAATGGTAAAACAGAAAGCTTCAACCTTTATATTCTTAGTTCAAATCTAAGTACTCTTGATAAGATCAGTATTAGTTACTGTCAAATATATTTTATTATATGCTAATACAAATTTAAATAGATTACCTTGATATAACCTTATAGGTATATTATTATATAATATAGTTAATATGAATAGTTACAATTATTTATTGTTATTAAATGAAATTTATACAAATGGTTACACTCATAATATATTAGATATTATATCAATTTTAGCTGTTGTCTCCGGTATATGTGTAATTATAAGTAAAAATCCTATAGTCTCAGTATTACATTTAATAGCATTATTTGCTTATGTTTCTTTTTATTTAATTATAATAGGTTTAAATTTTATAGGTTTATCTTATTTAATAGTATATATAGGTGCTGTATCAATACTATTTTTATTTATTCTAATGTTGATTAATATTAGAACAAGTGAACTTCAAAGTAATACTAGTAATAGTATTCCTTTAACAATAATTATTGGAATAATTATTAGTTATTTTTTATTTCAAGTGTTACCTTATGACATTGTAATGTCAAGTCACTTAAATGAAAATTTTTATACTTTACAAATAGGTGGAGAATATAATAGTATTAACAATACTAATGCTGATAAAAATGAGTTATTTTTTATAACTACTAAATTTTGAGATGGTAATTTAGCTGAAAATAATCATATTACAGCTATAGGTAATATAATGTATACTAATTACAATATATGATTATTAATATCTAGTTTTATACTATTATTGGCAATGGTAGGAGCAATAGCTATAACCATAAAACCAAGAAAAATTTAAACTAATAATAAATTGTTATTTCTAGTAACTATAAACTATAAAGAAAATTAAAGAAAATACGATATTTTAAAAAGAAATTAGCTCAACGGTAGAGCAACCGTTTTACACACGGAAGGTTAGGTGTTCGAATCACCTATTTCTTAAAATAATTAAAATTCTTTAGCTTAACAGGTAAAGCGCATTTTTGATAAGAATGATATTCAAGTTCAAGTCTTGAAAGAATTAAAGGAGATTTGACTGAGCGGTTTAAAGTGGTTAGCTTGAACCTAACTATGGAAGATTTCCATCATAGGTTCGAATCCTATAGTCTCCGATTACTATTATTGATTTAATAATATAAATTCATTTAATGCTGCGTATCTGTATTTACTATATATAAACGAAAAATAATATAATTATTAGATATTAATATTAATATCTAATAATATATATCTTAATTCTTAAGATATGTTATAAAAAAAAAATTATTTATGAATTAATAAAAGGAGCAAATATTTAAAGTAATTCACCTTAATATAATATATATAAGGAGATTTGGCTGAGCGGTCTAAAGCGATTAGCTAGAGTCTAATTAAGAATTTAATCTTCATGCGTTCGAATCGCATATTCTCCGAATATGTGTAATTGTAGTTAACTAAAGAAATAATTCAAATTAAATTCATTTATTAATATTAAAAATATTCTAATGTTTTTATCTACATTTTTATTAAAAGATAAGATAAACTATTTTTTTATGATTTTTATTAACTAATAAGGTATAGCTATGGTTGCTACTTAACTATTAAGTTAACTAAAAATTTAGATTTAAAAAAGGTAATACATATATATATTTATATATTAAGATAATGAAAATATAAGGTAATAGATGTGTAGTATCATATTATATTACTAACCTAATAATATACGCTTAAAATATTAAATATAATATTTATATACATATTATTTAACGGATTAGAGTCAGATTGGTTACGACGTTTCATTTGGGGTGGAATTTTTCTGTGTTCGAGCCACAGTAATCCGATATATTTAAATAAGCACTTATTGCTATTAAAATTCTTATAGAAATATATATAATAGATATAAACAAGTATATATATAATATAATTATTATATACAAGTATATAAAGAGACTATTATGGAAAATTGTGCTATGTATTAAAGAGATTGATTTAGTTTATGTTTTTCACAAAAAAACATATGAACTCTTAGAGAAATTATTTAATAAACGAAGTGAATTGAAATATCTTACTAACTTCAGGAAAAAAAATCAAACGAGATTCTATTATTAGTGTGAACTAAAATGGAGTAGCCTATATAAATAAGTAAAATGGCTTTAAAGCTGTTTGAATTTTGTGGGGAACCTTCCTCAAAGGCTAAATATAATACATAAGCGACAGAGAATAGTACCGTGAGGGAAAATTTTTTTGAAATAGTAGTTTTATAAGCAGCTCAAGCTTAGAAAAAATGCGAGAGCGTACCTTTTGCATAATGGGTCACCAAGTTAACATTAGATGCGAAGCAGCAATACGAAATATATTTACATATTTATTTAATATTATACTAATATAATAATAAATTATTAAATTATGTGTTGTTGTGTTTATATAACATAACATATATTAATATAAATATACATAATATATATATATGCATAGTTAAACCGATCATTAAAATAATGAATAGTGTCTAAAGTTAGACCCGAAGCCTGGTGATCTTACTATAGTCAGGACTATAAGGGTCCGAACGGGTTATCGTTGCAAAGATATCCGAAGAACTATGGTAAGCAAAGTGAAAGACAAAACTGACCAGGATAGCTGGTTTTCTGCGAAACCTATAATAGTAGGCAGTTCAAGTAACATCTTAGTAGGTACAGAACTTAATCTCATACAAGATGTATATTTTCATATATATTTATATGAAATACATTTTTTTTGTAAACATCGGGGGATCGTGAAGATTTTATCGGTGAGTATGTAGACTCGGAATGACAAAGATGGATCTTGAATTATCGGACATAGAATGATAAGGTTGTATGTCAAAAGGGAAACAGCCCATAACAAATATATAGTTAAGGTTCCAAAATTATTATTGAGTGAAATTAAGAAAGCTTTTATATAAGTCGACAAGAAGATAGGCCTGGAATCAGCCATAATTTAAAGATCTCGTAACAGAGCACTTGTTAAATCTTAAAAGTATCGAAAATTTATCGGATCTAAATAATATACCGAAACTTTGTCCACATATAACATTAAAAAAAAGGCTAATTACTATGGTAAAACAAAGATAATAAAGACAATAATAATGTTATTTGGTGGGGTAGCAGAACGTTGAGTTAATATTTGACTTTTATTTTTTAAATAAAATTATAGGATAACTCAAGTGATAATGGTGACATGAGTAACAAAAAAGAAGGGCATTAGCCCTCTCGCCTAAAGCTTATGGAAATTTAGAAAAGTAACGGCCTCTAAGTTTATAATCTGAAGATTATGACGATGAGAAAATCTTATTACTTTTGAGGACAACATTTTTTTAAGTGAAAAATGTGCTGGAAAAAATAAGTAATTAAAAACCGTTCCTAGAAACTGACTCAAGTAAGCTAGTAGAGAATACGAAGGCGCAAATGAGCTAACAATCATAAAGGAACTCGGCAAACTAACTACTCGTAACTTAGGAATAAGGAGGGCTCCTAATCTCGATTAATAGAGTAAACAGGAAGAAGCATAAAATATTGTTGTACGACTGTTTAATTAAAACAAAGCACTTTGCAAAAGATGATAAATCTAAGTATTGAGTGTGATCTCTGCCCGATGCCGGCTGGTTAACGAATTTATTAAATAAAAAGTTTGATTTTAGAGGAACCCCCGGTTAATGGCGGCCTTAGCGTGAGGGTCCTAAGGTAGCGAAATGCCTTGGCCGTTAAATGCGGTCTTGCATGAATGACGTAACGATACAACAGCTGTCTCTATGATTGACTCAGTGAAATTGGAATAGCTGTGCAGATACAGTTTACCTCTAGTTAGACGAGAAGACCCTATGCAGCTTTACTATTACTAATTATCGAATATGATCCCGGCTATTTTTAGTGTATAAGGTAATCGATAAGATACAATTGAAACACCTTTATTATTCTGTCATATTGCTAAACCTTGTAATGAGGGACAATTGTTAGGAGATAGTTTATGCGGGGCACAGACCCCACAAAGAGTAGATGGGTGTGTCTAAACATTATAAATTTATGTTTGCAATTTTTTCTATAGTAATCCTATATTTAATCATTTACACGCTGTTCAATTATATATGTAATACATATAATTTATATATGTATTATAGTCTTTGGATAAAGTATAAAAGTTATTATGCATTAATTTGTATAATAATTTCTATGTAAAGTCGTTGTGAGGGGTAAGATTTTGTTTATGGAGAAATTAGATGTAATACAAAAAATATATTGAGTTTTCTAATATTTTATAGTTATTATTATTTTAATAGTAAAAATGTTTATTACTTAAAAAGCTTAATGGCTTAATCTTGCCTTACTGTTTGATTAACAACAAATCTTACAGTCGCGTAAGCGGGGCATAGGATCACAAGATACAAAAAGGAAAGATCTTGGATTTTTGGAAAAGCTACGCTAGGGATGTTTGTCCTTCAATATTAAAAAAAAATAATTGAAAATATATTGGGTTAATTTCAAAAATTACTTTTTTTACTTAAAGTAAATTTGAAGCGAAATTTATCTTAGCATTTTTATATAAAGATAAAATCGTTCAACGACTATAAGGTGAGGAATGCTAACAATAATCCTTTATAAATACCCAACTTTCTTTTTTTTTATGTATAAAAATATGTAAAATAGTAAAAAAATTTTATGAATAATAAAACTAAAAAATTTTTAGATATTTTTAGTAAATATATTAAAAATAATAATAAAATAATACCTTTTAAAGCAATAACTTCTGATGTAGGAAAAACAAAATATTTTCCTCCCATATCTAAAGAATGAAAGAATAGTATTTATGTTTTTAACCAGAATAATCTAAAAAACTTACCTATTTACGATATAAATATTAATTTATTAATTAAAAATTTTTTTAATTTATATTTTAATTCCAAATTTATTTTAAAAAAATACATATCTTATAGACTTAGATCTAAGTCTTTTAATAAAATATATGCAAGCAAAGCAGAAATAAAACATACTAATAATAAAGCAATTTTAACTGTTTATGTATATAATCGAGAAAAGATATCTTTATATAAAAAAATAAGATTATTAAGAAAATCTTTTTATAATAAAATTAAATTATTAATCTATAAAAATAAGGAAATATTTGAATTTAATGGAGAAGATTCTAATAATATGTATAATAAATCAATTAAAGTTTTATTATATAAAAACATAAAACTTCTTAGAAAATATAAATTTAGATTAAATCTTAATAAATATAAATTTGAAGAAAAACTCCTATATAAATTAAAAAATTTTATTGTAAAATTTTATAATAAAAAAGTAGAATTTAATATTGTAAATCTTAGATCAGTTGTTTTTCATAGTGATTTTTTTACTAAAATATTAACATCTAAACTTAAAAATAGAAAAGTTAATATATTAAAAACAATGGATACTATTTTAAATAAAGTAGTTTTACCCAAAGTAAATAGAATAGTAGAAAGAAGTTCTTTAATAAGAACAAAAGATTTAAATTTATTAGAAAATAAATATAAATATATGAACTTAAGTTTTATTTTAAAGTCTAAAAATTTATCCGACTTATTAAATAACTTATATAATAATATAATTATAGATTATTATAATAATAATTTATTAAAGAAAAACTATAAAAAAATATACGAAATTATATTTAATTCTATAAATTATAAAAATATGGGTGGTATGAGATTAGAAGCTAAAGGTAGATTAACTAAACGTTATAGAGCAGATAGAGCTATATTTAAAGTTAGATGAAAAGGTGGACTAAAAAATATTGATTCTTCATATAAAGGATTATCCTCCGTAAATATGAGAGGTTACCTTAAACCTAACGTGGATTATTCTATCTTTACATCTAAACGTCGTATTGGTGCTTTTGCAGTGAAAGGTTGAATAAGTGGTAAATAATTGTAATAGTTTTGTTTTATTTTATACTAAAAAAAATACATAAAAAGAAGGAAATGAAGAAATAGTCTGAACCATTTTGTGAAAGATGGAAATAAATTAATATGATAACAAGTTGAACAGGCTAATTTGCGCAAGAGTGCACAAAACGAGTGCGCGGTTTGGCACCTCGATGTCGGCTTAACTTATCCTCATGGATGCAGAAACTATGTAGGGTACGACTGTTCGTCGATTAAAAAGTTACATGAGCTGGGTTAAATACGTCGTGAGACAGTATGGTTTCTATCTTCTAGAGGGAGTTAGAATATAACAAGGATTAACCTTGTACGAGAGGAACATGGGGTACTGTTGGGATACCGAGAGGTATAACAATTTTATTAACCTCTGGTTTACCTGTTGTTTATATGCCTGATATTAATTATTAATACATAGGAGTATGTATTAATATATAGGATGTATATATACTATATATATATATATCCGCGGATGTTAACGTCACTTTACTAAATAAATAATATAAGCATGGCAGGAAAGCTAAGTTAGTCCAAGATAAGTGCTGAAAGCATGTAGGCACGAAGCTAACCTTGAGATATTTCTTAAATATACGTAATATAATATTACATTAATAGGCTTAATTTGTAAGAATTTAGAAATTGTCAGATATTAAGTACTAATTTTATAATAAACTATATAATTAATATATCTTATTTATAATTTATGCCTAGTTAGCATAAGAGTAATGTTATTGTTTTGTAATCAATAGAAGCAAGTGCGAATCTTGCACTGGGCTAAATGCCATTTATGTGTTAATATTGCTGGATGATAGGATCTAAATGCTATTATCATATTACATTAAAATTCAATATGAGGAGGTAAGATTTTTATCTTGCACTAGTACCAGTATTGTTAATATAAGGATTAGTCGTCAAGTGGTATGACATAGCTCTTTCAATGCTATCTTCGCAGGTTCGAATCCTGCCTAGTCTAAATATGTAATATATGTATATATATAATATACATATAAATAATTATATGAAGGAGGTAATTTGCTGCTTATGCGAGATAATTATTATTTATTCTATCATAATGCAATATTTATTATAATTGTATTTAAAAGTAATTATTGAGGCTATAGCTCAATTGGTAGAGCGTACTGCTCATAACAGTAATTATAAGTGTTCAAGTCACTTTAGCCTTATAAGCTAAGAAAACCGCGGTCTAGTGTAATAGTTAACATTTTTAGCTCATGACTAAAAGAAGAAGGTGCGAATCCTTTATCCGCATTTATATATAGATAAAAAATATATAAATTGTATTTAGTTATTATTATACGTCTTGCATATATTACATAATATACTAATACATTTATTATAAATTTAATATATCCGAGTGCTGGAATGGTAGACAGTGCAAACTTAAGCTTTGCTGGTTAGTAGCCGTGAACGTTCAAGTCGTTCCTCGGATATTAAAGTATATTAAACAATAAAAATAATACGCAAATAGCTCTATGTATATAGATATAAGGGGATATAGTCTAATTTGCTGTTAAAACACTGACTTGACATAAGGTTAATATGGTTATTTTGTTAATCATTAGTAATCGATTTGGTTATTATTGGTTGTAGTTATTTTAAGGAAGGGGATATAGTATAATTGGTAATACGATAACGTTGCATGTTATCTACCCAGGTTCGATTCCTGGTATCTCCATAAGCCTGAGAAGCTCAATTGGTAGAGCAGAGCATTGAAGCTGCTTTGGTTGTAAGTTCAAGTCTTATCTTAGGCATAAAATACAAATGGGTGTGCTGGAATTGGTAGACAGGTTCCGTTTAGGCCGGGATAGTTTAAAACTGTGCAAGTTCAAGCCTTGTCACCCATATATTACAATATATTAGTTGTAATCTAAAAAAAATCTTTTTTTTAGTGAATTAAAATTTTTAATCTTAAATTTGTTTAGAATAGTATGTTGTAGACTAATGGGTAAGTCATAAATTTTTGGTATTTACAATTGAGTGTTCGAATCACTCCAACATAATCTTTTTTAATGAAATGAATAAATGATAAATTAACTATTTTTTTTTAACTACATTAGTTAGTTATAGAATGAATTTAATGAGAAAAAATCCAATATGGCCGGCCCGCTGCATCGCTGCACCTAGTCGTCATTTTACTCTCAATTAAAATGGTAATGAATCTTATAATTAAAGATAAATTAAAAAAGAAAATATAAATTATTATAAAAGGATAATATAGCTCAATAGGTAGAGCAACTGTATGTGGCACAGTAGGTTCTCTGTTCAAGTCAGAGTGTTGTCCCATTAGAACAATTAGTACTTTTTAGTATATAAAAAATTTTAACCTTAATAGTTAATAAACAAAGCTGAAAAATAACAATTTGTACTAATACTAATATAAATAAGCCAGAGTAGTTTAACCGGTAAAACCTTAATTTCATGCATTAAAGATGAGAATTCGATTTTCTCCTCAGGCTCTGCGTATAATATGTATTTATTAACCTTTGTGTTGCGCGTGTCCATATTATACGCATAATATATAGGCGCGCGCGCGTTGCGGCGGCGGCGACGGCGGCGTTTATATAATTCTTGATGTAATCCCTGTGTATAATCCCTGTCTGTCAAAAAAAACAGAAACCCCTAAATAATTTATTACTTTCCTTTCTTTTTATGCTAATAATATCTATGCTGTCTTTGTTGCTATCTATTTCCGTTACTTTAAGACGAGATATGTCTATCCTTTTTAATAGGATAGCTATTATAGCATTAATATATTGTATATTACATGACACAATGAGTTTATCTTTTATAAGTAAAGGTCTAGGTTTACATGGAGGTTTATTACATATAACTAATATAACACAAATATTTCATATATTTATTTTTTTTATTAGTATATTAATATTGCAATTAACAAGTTTCTATCCTAGAAAAGTCTGAATACTAGAACATTCATCATTAAAAGATTTAATTTTTAATAAATTTTTGTACTATAGAACAAAAATTATTAATAAAATGGGAGAACATATGAAAATAATAGAATATCCTTTAATTTTATTATTTGTTATTAGTGGAGCAGTATTTTTAATGTCAACTAATGATTTAGTTTCTATTTTCCTTTCTATAGAACTACAAAGCTATGGTCTATATCTACTAAGTACTATTTATAGAAATTCTGAATTATCTACCACAGGAGGTTTAATTTACTTTTTATTAGGAGGTTTAAGTTCTTGTTTTATTTTATTAGGTACAAGTTTATTATATGTAAATTCAGGTACTACAAGTATGGATGGTCTGTATATACTTAATAGTATAAGTGATGTAAGTGGTGATGGCGTTGCCTCTTGATATAAATCGTATTATTTAAATTTCTCTTTACTTATATTTAGTATAGGATTTTTATTTAAAGTTAGTGCAGCACCTTTCCATTTCTGATCTCCTGATGTTTATGATGCTATTCCTACTATAGTTACAACATTTGTTTCAATTATAGCAAAAATTTCTATTTTTATATTTTTGTTAGAATTAGTTTATCACACAAATAGTTGTATATCAGAGTTTAGCTGAACATATGCTTTATTAATAAGTTCTCTTCTTTCATTAATAATAGGTACTGTTGTAGGTTTGACACAATTTAGAATTAAAAGATTACTTGCGTATAGTACTATCTCTCATGTAGGTTTTATATTATTAGCTTTAAGTATTTCTAGTATAGAATCAACACAAGCATTTATATTTTATATAATACAATATTCTATAAGTAATTTAAATGCATTCTTTATAATAATAACTATAGGATTCTCTTTATACGGTTATATAACTAATAATAAGGAGTATAAATCTTTATTAGATAAAAATAATTCTCCTGTACAATTAATTAGTCAATTAAAAGGGTATTTTTATATAAATCCTTTATTATCTTTAAGTTTAGCTATTACTATATTTTCTTTTGTAGGTATACCACCTTTGGTAGGATTTTTTGCAAAACAGATGGTACTAAGTGCTGCTTTAGATAATGGATATATTTTCTTATCCTTAATAGCTATAATTACTAGCGTAATAGGTGCAGTTTATTACTTAAATGTAATCAAAGAGATTTTTTTCTATTCTCCTGAACATGAATTAAATCCTATTTTTAATGAATCTGATTCTAATTTAAAAAGTGGAATTTTTAATGAAAAAAATGTTCCAGTTAAATTTATAGAATTTGAAGGTAGAAATATTTTTATTTCTAGTCCTTTTTCTATTACAATTTCTATTATTACATTAATAATATTATTATTTATTTTTATGAACAAGGAATGATTAAGTATGGGTACCATATTGGTACAAGTTTTATTTAGTGCGCAGTCTTAAATGAGTAGTATGACATTATTTATTTTATTAGTAGTTATAATTGCTTTACTTTTTTTATTTATTAATTTAGTATTTGCTCCTCATAACCCTTATCAAGAAAAATATAGTATATTTGAATGTGGTTTTCATAGTTTTTTAGGTCAAAATAGAACACAATTTGGAGTTAAATTTTTTATTTTTGCTTTAGTATACTTATTATTAGATTTAGAAATCTTGTTAATTTTCCCTTTTGCAGTAAGTGAATATGTAAATAATATTTATGGTTTAATTATAACATTAGGATTTATAACTATTATAACTGTAGGTTTTGTTTATGAGTTAGGAAAAAGTGCATTAAAAATAGATAGTCGACAAATGATAACTATGACTAACTTTAATCCCTCTTCAACAATAGAATATTTAGGAAAATTATAAAAAATATAAATATATTATTATATTTATAAGTAAAATATATCTTATATTTGTTTGGTTGTTTGCTGGCTATTTTGGTTTTATTTTGCTTTGCTTTACTTTGCTAATTTCGATTCTAGTATATAATATATTATATATGATGGTAGGTTAGCGGGAGGGAATTGAGGTGTACAGCAGTGTACAACACTGCAGCAGGCAGCAGAAGGAAGGAAGGCGGCCAAAATACACTTGTTATATTTATATTCTATATATCATGAAAAAGATAATATATATATATTATATATTATAGTATAATATTACAATATAGAAAATCAAATCTTTTTAATGTTGTTTCTTTTTATTCATTCACTGATTATTAATATGGACGCTCCCAGTCCTTGAGGTATATATTTCCAAGATAGTGCTACTCCACAGATGGAAGGATTAGTAGAATTACATGATAATATAATGTATTACTTAGTAATAATACTATTTGGTGTAGGATGAATTATATTATCTATAATAAGAAATTATATCAGTACAAAATCACCTATATCACATAAATATTTAAATCACGGTACATTAATCGAACTAATATGAACTATTACTCCTGCAGTAATATTAATATTGATTGCTTTCCCTTCATTCAAATTATTATATTTAATGGATGAAGTAAGCGACCCTTCTATGTCAGTTTTAGCAGAGGGTCACCAATGATATTGAAGCTACCAATACCCGGATTTTTTAGACTCAAATGATCAATTTATAGAATTTGATTCATATATAGTGCCTGAATCTGATTTGGAAGAAGGAGCATTAAGAATGTTAGAGGTGGATAATAGAGTTATCCTTCCTGAATTAACACATGTTAGATTTATTATCACTGCGGGTGATGTTATACATTCTTTTTCTTGTAACTCTTTAGGAATAAAATGTGATGCTTATCCTGGTAGACTTAATCAAGTATCTGTTTTTATTAATAGAGAAGGTGTTTTCTATGGTCAATGTTCAGAAATATGTGGAATACTACATAGTTCTATGCCAATTGTAATAGAATCTGTATCTTTAGAAAAATTCCTTACTTGATTAGAAGAACAATAGGAGGGTTGTATCTCCTGATATAATAATTATTAAGCTAATACCTAACTTAGCCAATTTAATACTTTATCCTTATAGCATTTACATTTATTATATGATAAATTATTAATCTTTATATATAGTTATTCTATTAGTTTTTTAAATAATATATTATTTAATAGGCAGGCATACCTATAGATTTTTAACTTTAGTTTATATATTTATATAACCAAAGATATTATGTAATCTAAAAACTTTAAGGTAGATATAAACCGTAAATAGTCTTATACCAATAATTGCAAATGCTATAAGGATTTTTATAGTCTTAAATCTTCTAATTAGTTTATATATAAAACTAAATAATAAATGATTAGATAGCATTTATTATTTAATCCTTTTATCTTGATAAAAGAAAAAGAGAACGGAGAAGAATTAAGAGGTTACCTCTTAAGGTAAAGCCGAGCTGTATATAGGCATGTTAGCTTAATGGTAAAGTATAGTAGAATTTTGTCTACTAAAATATGAGTTCAAGTCTCGTATATGCCGTATTGTACAATTAGTTAAGGTAATAATAATTTAATTGTTAAAGAGTAATAAAGTTTTTAGTCTTTAATCTCTAGTTTATAGTCTATAGTCTATAATCTATTTTTTTTTATTTTTCTTGCTTTGTGATATCTAATTTTACATATGACTAAATCATATATATATATATTGTTGACGCTGTGTGTAATATGGTATATATATAGGTAAAGCTATGTAAGAGAAAGATAATTACTTATATAACTTTTAAGGAAATAATATATATGCATTACATATTATTATATACTAATATGCAGTAGGGATTACCGCATATAATTTATAATTAGTACGTCAGTAGTGAGTACATCAGTATGTGAATATATATATAAGTGAGCGTGTAAATAAATTAAATAATATATGTAAATCCTTCTCATATATTCAAGTACCCCCTAATAATATGAATAATATAAATTAATATGGATGCCCGCCCGCCCTGTTGCTTAAAGGCGTATGAATGATATATTGATATCCTTTAAATATATATGATCACTTGCTCGCTCTATAAATTTATAAATTTAATATGATAAGGATAAAAACTAAGGTTATATATATATTATAACTGGCTGCTAGACAAAAATGATCTAAGTCACTAAAAAGTATGTCAAAAACAGGATAAAGTCTTTTAATGCTAGGGCTAGGCTAAGCTAGAAGAGTTAGGGGGAGGGTGGGTTCGCTTAGTACAAAGCTTGCTTACTTGCTTCTCAAATTAAACTTAAAGATTTTTTTTAGTTGTAATAGAGTTTTGAGGTGAAAATCTAATTTTTTTTAATATCTTTAAAAATATTATATATTTAAAATATATAAATATCTAGTTGTTTTTGACATATAAAAATTTTAAAATTTTAAAAATTAGAAAATTAAAAATTAATAAGTGATGTAATTAATAGCTATACTATTTTCAAAAAAATTTTATATGAGACAAATATAATATTTCTTTTTTGAAAAAAGTGATTATGTTAACCATAATATTAATATAAAATAGTTAGTTTGAGTTTTATGACTATATGTTCTATATTTATATCTACCAATAAAGTATGTTAGCCTAATGGTAAGGCATAGTATTACGGCTACTACTATTATGAGTTCAAGTCTCATACATGCTTCTTCAAGGTATTATAGTTAGCTGGCTATTTATAAGTTTTGATCAACATATACAATAAAGATCTGATCTTTAGAGTTACAGTAATAATACTTATTATCTTTTATAAAAGTTTATTATTAAAAAAATTTCTTCTCATTAGCTCAATTGGTAGAGCAGAATACTTCTAATATTCTGGTTTTTAGTTCGAATCTAAAATGAGAATTCTTATATAAAAGTTATGATATTAAAAATAGTTAAAAAATAAATATTTACTTTATCTTGTAATAGGATGATCTAACGTAACAGGAGATATATTATAGTGGAGGATATCACTGATAAAGCGGGTATAGGAGGCTTTATCCTTACGCTGACTACGACTAAATAATATTATTAGTGCTATAGCGTATGGTTGTTTGTAAAATAATTTAAGTCTTTTATAAAATATTATAATGAATATTACCTTGATACTTTTTTTAATAGGAATCTTAGGATTCGTTTTGAATAGAAAAAATATTATATTAATGCTTATTTCTATAGAAATAATGCTATTATCTATAACATTCCTAATATTAGTAAGTTCACTTAATATGGATGACATTATTGGCCAAACTTATGCTATTTACATAATAGTAGTAGCAGGTGCAGAATCTGCTATAGGTTTAGGTATTCTGGTTGCTTTCTATAGATTAAGAGGAAGTATAGCAATGGAATATAAATAATGTATTTAAGTATAATAATCTTACCTTTATTAGGATGTATAGTATCTGGCTTTTTTGGTAGAAAAGTTGGGATTAGAGGTGCACAATTAATTACATCTTCGTGTGTAATAATTACTACATTGTTGTCACTTATATGTTTTGTTGAAGTAGGTTTTAATAATATACCTGTGACTATAAATTTATTTAGATGAATAGATAGTGAATGATTTAATATCAATTGAGGTTTTCTATTTGATAGTTTAACAGTATCAATGTTAATTCCAGTATTAATAATAAGTTCTTTAGTTCACATTTACTCTATAAGTTATATGAGCAACGATCCACACATACAGAGATTCTTCAGCTACTTAAGCTTGTTTACTTTTATGATGATTATATTAGTTACAGGAAATAATTATTTATTAATGTTTGTAGGTTGAGAAGGTGTAGGAGTTTGCTCATATCTACTAGTTAGTTTTTGGTTTACTAGAATAGCGGCTAATCAAAGTTCTATCTCTGCCTTTTTAGCTAACAGGGTAGGGGACTGTTTTGTAGTAATAGGTATGTTTGCTACATTATGATCTTTAGGTAATTTAGATTATAGTACAGTATTTTCATTAGCCCCTTATATTAATAGTGATGTGATTAGTTTTATAGGTATATGTTTATTAATAGGAGCTATGGCTAAAAGTTCTCAAGTTGGTCTTCATATTTGATTACCTATGGCAATGGAAGGTCCTACTCCCGTATCAGCATTAATACATGCAGCTACTATGGTAACTGCTGGTGTATACTTATTAATGCGTAGTTCACCTTTAATTGAATATAGTAATACAGTATTACTATTATGTTTATGATTAGGTGCGATAACTACTGTATTTAGCTCTCTTATTGGTCTATTTCAACAAGACATAAAGAAAGTTATAGCCTATTCTACAATGAGTCAATTGGCTCGAGAATATATCGTGTATTTAGATGTATTCAGGTATCAAACTGTTTGCGTAGAAGTTATATTTATATGGAATATAATTATAGCCAATTCGCAGATAACCAAAGCTCGTGATTATTTATGCCACCTGTGCAGTAACCATAATCACTATAATTTCAAGTTTTTTAATTCATCTACCGTTATTAGGTTATACCTGTACATTATGTATATGTTAATAGGATGAAAATTTGAAATTATTAGTAAGTTAGTAGGAATCTCAGAGGCCATACGTTTGATATTAGTCTTTATTAAATTAAAATTAATTAATTTAATGTCAAAATTATTTATCATTGTGCATAATGGATATACTACGCACGTTCCGCCTAAAAAACACATAAATAAACCTTCACTTAAATTACCTTTATTAAACAATAGATATTGCTACTTAGTATTTAGTAGAAAAATGTCTACAAGTATAAATACTAATAGTTTAGATGGCTATGCTAGATGTGCTAAAAATGTATATTACAATTCCAAAAGTAAATCTCTTGCATTTAGGCAATGGTTAGCTGGATTAGTTGATGGAGATGGTTACTTTTCATCACCTAAAAATGGATATAACAAGTTTGAAATAACTATGGATGCTAAGGATAAAAAAGTTTTAGATTTAATAAAACTTAAATATGGTGGATCTGTAAAACAAATTTCAAATGGCCATGCATTTAAATATAAATTAAGAAATAAAACACGTTTAATTCAATTAATAAAAGATATAAATGGATTAATTAGAAATCCTACACGTCTATTACAAATGAATAAGTTATGCATAAAATTTAATATAAATTTAAAGTATTCTCACAATCTTACATTTGATAATGGGTGACTTAGTGGGTTTATTGATAGTGATGGTTCAATTTATTATAAAGAGTCCTCAGGACAAGTTTTTATTAGTATATCTCAAAAAAATAAATACTTATTAGAACCCTTAATTCATATCTATGGAGGGAGAGTAGAAATTTCTGGACCTAAAATAGAAGCATTTAAATATGTTATTTATAGAAAGAATCAATTATTCTATTTAATAGATAATTATTTTAGTAAATATCCTTTAATGACAAAAAAAATGAAGAGAATTAATCTAATAAAACAATTTTATTTAGTGAGATTAAATAAAGACGAAGAGGGCGGAACCGAAAAATTGAATGAATGAGTTAAATTCAAAGATAAATGAGAAAAATATCAAGATTAATAAAGAAATGGTCCAATATAATACTACAAATATTTTTTTTTAATAAATCTACTATAAAGTTGTGAGTTATTAAACCTATATACCTTTTCGTTATTTATTTAACGCCAATGTTTTTTTTATATAAAATATTTTCTTACTTTTTTTATTAAAATATAATGATACAAAATTTTTTAACTCTATTAAATACGTCGACATTTGCGACACCCATATTTACTGGTTGTAGTTTACCTATAAATGTTATACCCTTTCCTTTAATTAGTATTAATCCTAATATTGATATTATTAGCATTATTAAAAATAGCCTTAATAACTCATGCGGTTATATTCAAGAACTTATTGATATAATAAAAAATATCCTAATTAACCCTGGAAGTCAAGGTTTAGAAGTAGTTGCACTTATTATTTTATCTAGTATAATAGTAGTAAGTTTAGGTTTAACAATTCTACCTATGTTAAGACCTATCCAACCACCCAAATGGACAGTACCGGGAATGCCTAATGATATCTCAGATCAAATGCGAGAAAAACTTGAACGAATAGCTCGAGGAGTACCCGAAAGAGGACAATTAATACCTCTACATGGTCCTCCTATTCAACGGGGAGGCTTACCAACAATACCGGTTAGTAAGCCAGTAGGCTTTGATCAATGAACAACGGAACAAAAAGAGGCATGGATCGGAAGAGAAAAAGAGGAATTAATTAGAAAATATGGTAATGTGGAATTGCGGCTGATACCCACTAATCGACCTCGGCTTCCTGCTCCTGTTCCTGTGGAGGCACCTATAGATCCTAGTCCTCCTATTTCTGCCGAAATTCCTTTTCCGGATCCAGGTTTAAAAAATAAATAAAATTTTATGTGTATTTAATAACGGCAATTTAGTTAATTACTAAAAAAAAATAAAAATTTTATGTGTATTTAATAACGGCAATTGGGAATGATGGTTATGGCAGTAGGTTTATCATCTTATAATATAGCATTATTTCACTTAATAAATCATGCATTTTATAAAGCATTATTGTTTTTAGGAGCTGGTAGTGTTATACATGCTGTAGCTGATAATCAAGATTTTAGAAAATTCGGGGGATTAATAAGTTATCTACCTTTAACATATTCTGTTATGTTAATAGCAAGTCTAAGCTTAGTAGCTTTCCCTTTTATGACTGGTTTTTATAGTAAAGATTTCATTCTAGAATCTGCTTATGGACAATTTAGTTTTTCTGGAGTAGCTGTATATATAATAGCTACTATTGGTGCAATATTTACAACTTTATATTCTGTGAAAGTGTTATATTTAACTTTCATAGCTAACCCTAATGGTCCTAGAACTTATTATAGTCTTCCTGTTGATAACTTGTTTAGTAATACTAAAAGTTATAAACCTGCCCATGAAGGTGACTTATTTTTAAGTTTACCTTTAATTATATTAGCCTTATTTTCTATATTCTTTGGTTTTATTACCAAAGATATATTTATAGGTTTAGGGTCTAACTTCTTTGTAGATAATAGCTTATTTATTCATCCTATTCATGAAATAATGATAGATACTGAATTTGCTGTACCTGTCTTATTCAAATTATTACCTTTTATATTTACTATATCTTTTAGTATAATAGCCTTAACTTTATCTGAATTATTATCTGAGTTGGTTATTTATTTTAAATTATCTAGATTAGGTTATAATATTTTTGGTTTCTTTAATCAAAGATTTTTAATTGAATTTTTTTATAATAAATATATTACAAATTTAATTCTTAATTTAGGAGGACAAATTACTAAGATTTTAGATAAAGGTAGTATAGAGTTATTTGGACCTTTTGGTTTAGAAAAAGGCTTAGTAAGATTAAGTAAAAACATATCATATTTAAGTACAAGTCATGTAACAACTTATGCATTGTATATTTTAGTAGGTTTTATTACATATTTATTATATTATTCTTCACAGCTTGATTTATGTTTAACTTTAATAATTCTATTACTAATGATAGGCAATAGTGATAGTAGCGCTAATAGCAACGATAGCAGCAGCGATAGCGATAGAGAAATAAATTATAATAATAATTATAATAAACAACCAATTAAAAATTCTATAATTCATATACATAATCAAAAAATGATGTTTTCTACATCTACTACTTTTTTATATGCGGATAATAATAACAATAATGATAATGATAATAATAATAATAATATAAATTCTGGTTCTAACTATGAATCTGATAGTGATTCTAGTTCTGGGTATGGAACTGATTCTAATCGTTCATATTTTGAAGAAGGTGCGGATGCTATGTTTGGCCACCCTGTTAGAGATATTCCAGAAGATCATCTTCGTAGATATATTCATGACACACGTGATATAGTAAGTAACCCTTGAAAAGCTGGTGTAGAGCGTCCTGAGGATCGTGATTCCTATCTAGAACTTGTAGGCCGTCATAGAGAGTTAACTGAAGAATTAAGAAGACGGAAAGACGAAGGTATAATTCCAGATAGTAGTAGTCCTTCTGAAGTTAGTTTAGTTGAAGATAACTCAGTAGAAGATGATGTTTCAAGAAGATCAGATAATGGTAAAGATGGTGATAATTCAGGTGCTGGAAGCTTTTCTGGAGGTAATAGTGGTAACGGTTCATCTTCAACTAACAAACGAAATTTTGAAGGGTATGATGATAATAAATCTGCTGATACTCAACCATCTGAATCTAAAAGATTCAAACAAGATTCAAATGATATTACTGGTGATACAGAACCTTTCGATTTTGGAGGAGGTGATGACTAATTTTAGTTATAGTTTTGGATGTATGTTTTTAGTAAAACTAGATTTATACTCCCTGCTGCTTTCCTGCCTGCTATCCTGTGAATATTATGATTAAATCATTATCCTT
Source organism: Madurella fahalii (assembly GCA_029876055.1). Classification (NCBI taxonomy): domain Eukaryota; kingdom Fungi; phylum Ascomycota; class Sordariomycetes; order Sordariales; genus Madurella; species Madurella fahalii. The sequence continues at coordinate 25,743 of CM056961.1, forward strand.
ATTGGATATATTATTTATATAATATAGTAGTGATTTTATCTTGGTAGTTATACGCTAATAAAGAGCCCTGGTTCTTTTATAGCTTATTTATATTATAATTATGTATGATACATAAACAAATATGATATATTATATATGGTGCTATATTTAAAATAAGTCTACAAATAGATTAGAATATATAAGTGATTATACCCTAACAGTATAGGTGTAAGTTAGGATGAATATAATTTTTATCTAGGAAAAGTAAAAAAAGGGTTTTCTAACCTAATTATATTAATAGTTAAAATATTCAACCAATGGGATCTATTTATTCTTAATCAAAAAAAAAATGGAATTAACTTTATTTAATAAAGTGTGGGTTAGTTAACTCTGTTATGGCTATGGTTATGATGATGGTTATGGTAATAGTGCTATGGTTATAGTGGATAGGCTATTACTTACTATATATTACGCTAGTGTAGCTAGCTGGTTGCTAGTCTAAATCCATACTTTATAATTAAATAAGTTGATTAGTGTATATTAATTAAGAATATAATTCTTAATTGTAATAAATATATGGGTAAGTGGTGGGTAGTGATGATTAAGATAAGATAGTTAATCGAGTTAATAAATATACGGGTAAGTGTAGGTGGTGGGAGCAAATATGTATAGTTAGTCGCGTATACTATTTGTATTTGTGCAGTATTACATACAACACGATGCAGTATAATTATAAATTTAATCTATAGTAGATTAATATTATAGTTAAAAACTAATATTAAAGATAATAGTATATTATTATAAAGTCATAGAATGTAGTAAGATGGTTTTGTTTTATTTGGTTTAATGATCTTTATTTATTTTTATCTTTTTTTTTATTAAAAATCATACAATGAGAATATTAAAAAGTCATCCTTTATTAAAATTAGTAAATTCGTATCTTATTGATGCATCACAACCAAGCAACATAAGCTATTTATGAAATTTTGGTTCTTTATTATTACTTTGCTTAGTTATACAAATTATAACAGGTGTAACTTTAGCAATGCACTATAGTCCTAATGTATTAGAAGCTTTTAATTCTATAGAGCATATTATGCGTGATGTAAATAATGGATGATTAGTACGTTATTTACATAGTAATACAGCTTCAGCTTTCTTTTTCTTAGTATATTTACATATAGGAAGAGGAATGTATTATGGATCATATAGAGCACCTAGAACATTAGTATGAGCTATAGGTACAGTAATATTTATACTTATGATAGGAACAGCTTTCCTGGGTTATGTTTTACCCTATGGTCAAATGAGTTTATGAGGTGCTACAGTTATTACTAACCTTATAAGTGCTATTCCATGAATTGGACAAGATATTGTTGAGTTCATTTGAGGAGGTTTCTCTGTTAACAATGCTACTTTAAATAGATTTTTTGCTTTACATTATCTATTACCATTTATATTAGTTGCTTTAGTTTTAATGCATTTAATCGCACTTCATGATACAGCAGGTTCAAGTAATCCTTTAGGTATTTCAGGTAATTATGATAGAATAACATTTGCTCCTTATTACTTATTTAAAGATTTAATAACTATTTTCATCTTTATATTTGTTTTAAGCTCATTTGTTTTCTTTATGCCTAATGTTTTAGGTGATAGTGAAAATTATATAATGGCAAATCCTATGCAAACACCAGCTGCGATTGTGCCTGAGTGATATCTTTTACCTTTTTATGCTATATTAAGATCTATACCTAATAAATTATTAGGTGTTATAGCTATGTTTAGTGCAATATTAGCTATAATGTTATTACCTATAACAGATTTAGGTAGATCAAAAGGTTTACAATTTAGACCTTTAAGTAAATTTGCTTTCTGAGTTTTTGTGGTAAATTTCTTAATCTTAATGAAATTAGGGGCTTGTCATGTGGAGACTCCATTTATAGAACTAGGGCAATTAAGTACAGCTCTATACTTTGGTTATTTTGTATTAATTGTGCCTGCAATTAGTTTAATTGAGAATACTTTAATGGATTTAGCTTTAGTTGATCCGAGAAATTTTCGGTGGTAAATTATTACAATTAACTAATAAAAATAAACTTAATGGAAGAAGTTTAACTTCTAAAAGATTCTTTAGTACTACTAGATCTAAAAATATGCCAGTAGAGGGGGCTCTTCTTACAGCTACAGTTGCTACTACTTCTCTTATAGGAAGATTTATGGTTCCTTTATGTATGTCAGTTGTAGCTATAGCTGTGTATTTTTCATCAGATATCTTCTCTCCTGAACAAATTGATAATGTAGAGGAATTAAATAATTTATTTACTACACTTACATATCAATATACTAATATAGTACCTCAATTTACTGAAGTTGAATCTTCATTAGAAAATGCTATTTCAGAACTTAGATCTAATAACTTAACATCAGAGGATTATAGTAAAGTATTGACATTATATGACACTGCAACAAATTATGCAAATAATCTTAAGGGTCTTTTTGATCGTCTAGGTGATATAATATGAAGTCTAAATAGACTGAGAGTAAATAATCCTGATTTAGATAGAATACATAATATTGCAGATTCTTTAAATACTCAAGTGCTTAGTTCACTTGCACCTATAATGTCAAAACTTACAGAGTTAGAATTAATTTTACAGGAATTGAATCCAAATTTTCACCCAAATCCATTTCGTCGTTAGAAAAATTGTTTTTTTAATATTAAATTTACTGTACTTTATAGTACCTGTAATTAGCTTAATTAAGAACATTTGTCTAGACATATAATGGATAAATAAGGATAAGACAATAATATTATAGGTTAATACCTGCTAGCTAATAAACTTTATAATCTGTTTAGTTTTAGGTCCATATTAGTCCAAGTCCTACCGCTTTGTTATTTTATTTCTGAATAAAAAATTATCAATATTATTATAATAATTATATTATAATAATATTGTATATATATATATTATATATATATATATATAAAGATTATGAAGTAAATGGTTTACACTTTGATTGCAAATCTTAAGTAATAGGTTCGATTCCTACATAATCTTAATCGAATTTACTAATTATCTTAATAATATACGACGAGGTATCGTAATAGTAAGATAGATAAAAAATAAAAAAATATACGTACTGAGGATGCTAAACTCTGAGAACGCTATGGATCGTTAGATACAGCTAAAAATAAAGTTATATCTATGTGATTAGAACGTTGGTTTTTATCCACAAATGCTAAAGATATAGGTACTCTATATCTAATATTTTCATTATTTTCAGGATTATTAGGAACAGCTTTCTCTGTTTTAATAAGAATGGAGTTAAGTGGACCAGGTGTTCAATATATTGCAGATAATCAATTATATAATAGTATTATTACAGCTCATGCCTTATTAATGATTTTCTTTATGGTTATGCCAGCTTTAATTGGAGGTTTCGGTAATTTCTTACTACCATTATTAGTAGGAGGTCCTGATATGGCATTCCCTAGACTAAATAATATAAGTTTTTGATTGTTACCTCCTAGTTTACTATTATTAATATTCTCTGCATGCATAGAAGGAGGTGCAGGTACAGGTTGAACTCTTTATCCTCCTTTATCAGGTGTACAAAGCCATAGCGGACCTAGTGTCGATTTAGCTATATTTGCTTTACATTTATCAGGGGTAAGTAGTTTATTAGGAGCTATGAACTTTATAACTACTATAATGAATATGAGAACTCCTGGTATAAGATTACACAAATTAGCTTTATTTGGGTGAGCTGTGGTTATAACAGCTGTGTTATTGTTATTATCTTTACCTGTTTTAGCCGGTGCTATTACTATGCTTTTAACAGATAGAAATTTTAATACATCATTCTTTGAAACTGCTGGAGGTGGTGATCCAATTTTATTCCAACATCTTTTTTGATTCTTCGGTCACCCCGAGGTTTATATATTAATTATACCCGGTTTTGGAATAATAAGTACAACTATATCTGCTTATTCAAATAAATCTGTATTTGGATACATAGGTATGGTTTATGCCATGATGTCGATTGGAATATTAGGATTTATTGTTTGAAGTCATCATATGTATACTGTTGGTTTAGACGTGGATACAAGAGCATATTTCACAGCTGCAACATTAATAATTGCAGTTCCTACGGGAATTAAAATATTTAGTTGGTTAGCTACTTGCTACGGAGGTTCTATTAAATTAACACCTTCTATGTTATTTGCTTTAGGTTTTGTATTTATGTTCACAATTGGAGGATTAAGTGGTGTTGTTTTAGCTAATGCATCTCTTGATATTGCTTTCCACGATACTTATTACGTAGTTGCTCATTTTCACTACGTATTAAGTATGGGAGCTGTATTTGCAATGTTTAGCGGATGATATTTCTGAGTACCTAAAATATTAGGTTTAAATTATAATATGACTCTATCTAAAGTACAATTCTGAATACTTTTCATAGGGGTTAATCTTACATTCTTCCCTCAACATTTCCTAGGTTTACAAGGAATGCCTAGAAGAATAAGTGATTATCCTGATGCATTTGCAGGTTGAAATCTAATAAGTAGTTTTGGATCTATCGTAAGTGTGGTGGCTGCTTGATTATTTTTATATATTGTTTATATACAATTAATTGAAGGGGAATATGCAGGTAGATTTCCGTGATTAAATCCAGAATTCTATACTGATACTTTACAAGCTATTTTAAATAGAAGTTATCCTAGTTTAGAGTGAGCTTTAAGTAGTCCACCTAAACCTCATGCATTCGATAGTCTTCCTTTACAAAGTAAAGTCGGTTTTTTTAGCTTAAAAAAATATTTAACTCTGCAAAATATAATTTTAAGTATAGTTATCTTTGCAGTTTTTTATTTATTAAGAAATTACTTTTTTTCGGCGGGGTTTAATCTAGAATATAGCGGTTTAGATTTTAAAGTTTATATACCTGCAGATTTATCTGCAGGTTTTTTATCTGTAATTTTTAGATTAGGTTTGAAAGGATTGATAGAGGATTTCTTTTCTTCACAAAATACATCTGATATTTATAGTAAGTGTGAGTTTTCAGAATCTAATATAGAACAGTTTGATAACGATTTATTACAAAATGGTATAAATTTCTCTTCAGCGGCTTCAGGTTCTGGTTCAGGTTCTGGTTCAGGTGAACCTTCAAATTCTTCTGGAAAAAACCCAGAATCGGGTAAAGTTACTACAGATTCAGATTATGGAGATTATTCAGAGGATGAATCTATAAAAGCTGAATCTACTTATTCTGACTCTAATGATACTGAACTCATGAAGCTTATATATAGTAATGATTTTCCTAACCAGATAAAAACATTAGACAAAGATCAGTTATCTCTTACTTTAAATACATTAGGAGAAATGAAAGAACAATATCAACAGAGTAAGGTACCTAGTGCAGAAGAACAAATAAAGATATTAAGTAAACAAGAGGCTTTAGTTGCGAAAGAGATAGAAAAAAGACTTAATGAAAAATAAAATAATATAAAAGATAAAAGTAAAGAAAAAGAAAAATAAAATTAAATTCTTTTCTTAATTTATTATAATATTTTATATCTATAATCTGTCTATTAAGTAGTAAATAGTAACGTCTGTCTTTTAAATAACAATTAGGTTAATATTTTTATTAATCTCTATTAATAATTCATATTAGGGTTATTTTTTCAATGTTTTTAATACAAAATATGGCTTATTTTAACAAAAAGAATTAATTTTTTGTTAATTAAAATATCATTAGTAGGATGATGAAATGGATAGTTAACAGTTGGCTCAAAAAAAAAATTGCCAAAAATTTTATAAATATTTGAAAATAAAATATTTTCAATATTTATCCATATATATATATTTATATATATATATGGATATGTAAGTAAATCTCTATAGGCTCAATGGTAGAGTATAATTACTGGAAGGAAATAAAAGACTATTTAACTTAGTCTCAGTATTATATAGATGTTCGAATCATCATAGTGATAGGAGGTTATAATATTTGAAATCTATGAAGAGATTTATTTTTGTGTACCAGCCAGCAGTCGCGGCGATTGGTATTAAATCAAAAACAGTTAGACTGAACGAGCTTGTTCGGTTGTTATTATAATCTTGAAGAGTCGCCTCGTAAGGGTAAGGGGCGGCGAGTCCCGTAAGTGGGGCGATTGGCTAACTTAGTATTTTATAAAAAAATCTGGCTTTCTGGTATGGATTTATATTACTGTAAATTTATCCTAAAAATTGAAGGGTTTTTGTTAGCAAACTTAGTAAATTTTTATTTCAGATTAAGTTTTAACCTATTAGAATATATTATATTCATTTCATTTTACGTTTTAATATTTAAAGCATTATATCTTTATTGGTATTAATATATGAACTTTTGACTATTTTAGTCAACGATTTGTAAGTAAAGTAGTATACCCGGCGGGGGGGGGTAAATTTTTATATAATATTTGAGGTAATAATTTGATATTATCTTTGGATATTATTAGAAATAATCAAGAAGAAGAAGAAGATATTTATCAAAGAATATTTTTTTGTTTGGTGGGGTTGGGGTGAGGTGGTCCTAAATATTTTAGCTGAAAATCTATTTGATACATAGATTAAATATTTTCATAAAGTATTTGATGCTACAGGTTAAAGTTCATCTCTTAATTCTTCTTTATAAGATATAATTCAATGAAACAAGATATTTCAAGATCATTATCATCTTTAACCTAGGAGGTTGAAAAATTAAGTCTTGGTATGAATAATATTAAAAGTAAATAAGATAGGGAAAACTTGAAAACTGACAAGAAAGTGATTTTAAGAGACGAAATTAAAATTATATAAATTAGATACGGCTACAATACCGAGAGGTGAGCTACTTGCTGGCTTGCTTGCTTGATTACTACTACTACAACAACCAAGACTAGCTGTTTTGTATTTTAACAAAATGGGTAGATTAATATAGACTAAGAAAATTGTTTTATTTTATTTTTGATATTAAGAATACATAGATGACTAATATGATAACTCATATTAAATTTTTTACTAGTAAATTTGCCAAATTTTCTCTTATATTAGCTTTTAACCTATTAAGATATATTATATTCATTTTACCTTTCATTTTAATATTTAAATCTTTATATCTTTGTTGGGATAATAATATATGAACTTTTGACTATTTTAGTCAACAATTTATAAGCAGTATCCCTTTTTTTGGGCAAATATTCTCAGAGAATATTTGAGGTAATAATTTGATATTATCTTTGGATATGATTAGAAATAATCAAAATATTTCTCAAATATTATTTTTTTGTGGTCTAAGTACTATTTTAGCTGAAAATCTATTTGATACATATATTATAGATTTTTATTCTAAAGTAAAATATTTTTCAGCTACAGGGGGTGAAAGTTTTGTGGATACGTTATCCAGCGAAGGCGGCAAAACTCCTTGAAAAATAGATACAATGGCTATGACAGATTCAGGTTCATCTAGAGAACCAAGCTCAGGTGCAAGCTCAGGATCAGGATCAGATCAAGCAGGAGCAGGAGGAGGAACATCTGCGGTAGCTGCAGCAGGTGAGAGTTCAGAAAGTCCAGCGAGAGGTGAAAGTTCATCAGATGGTAATACACAAACAATTGCACCTTCATCTGGAGGTGGTGAAAGTTCATCTTTAAATTCCTCATCTAAAAGATACAATTCTATTGAATCAAAACATGAACGTCTTTCAAGAGCATACGGACATGCTATGGAGGGTTTATATAATGATCTTAAAAAATTAAGTCTTGAAATGGATAAAGCTGAAAATAAAGAAAAATGGCAAAACTTGAAAGCCCAAAGAGATGAAGCTATAGAGACTATAGCTATGGTAACTAAAGCTTCAACGGAGGAAATAGAAAAGTATATGTCTGTTAAAGATAGTGATAATAATGCTATTAAAAGAAATTATGATTTACTTGATAAAGATAATAAAGATGATGGCAATGATAAACCTACTAAAAGAAAATAAGATTCAACTTATTCTAACATTAGAGTTTTTAATGAAAAATGTCTACCTAAATAATAAGATTAAATCTAGATTAAATTAGATCAATAGGGACAAATCTTGGGTGTCTAAGATCATAAATAAATCTTTTGTTCACTTATCTTTGCAAGCTATTATCTTTTTTTTTTATTGGTGGGTAATTATCCTTAAATTCATAAAGAGCATCGTATATTACCCTACCCGACAATAGGGTGTGTAATACCGGTAATACTCTGACAGATAGATGTTTGATTCATCTTAGCGGCTTTTTTTTTTCAAACTAAAAATACTAATTTAATTTAATCAGGACAGGACAGTATAAATTAAAATAGATTAAGATAGACTAAGAAAATTGTTTTATTTTATTTTCTTCGATATTAAGGATGCGCACATGACTAATATAATGACTCATATTAAATTTTTTACTAGTAAATTTGCCAAATTTTCTCTCAGATTAAGTTTTAACATATTAAAGTATATTATATTAATTCTACCTTTCATTTTAATATTTAAATCTTTATATCTTTGTTGAAACAATGATGTATGAACTATTACATATTTCAGTCAACAGTTAATAAGTAATTTCCCTTTTTGTGGAAAAATGTTATCCGAGAATGTTTGAGGTAACAATTTGATATTATCTTTGGATATGATTCATGATAATCAAAAGTTTACTGAATATATAGTTGCAGGTGGGCTAGGTAGTTGTTTTGGTAGAAGTATCTACGAAATGTTTAGTGATTATTTCAAAATACCTGCCTTAGCAGGACCTGGTTACGTAAGTAGTGATTTAGAAAGAATACCCTCTGTAAAATGTAAAACACCTTTAATTTTACAATCAACTCAAGATTCAAACTTAAACTTAGATTCTGGTTCAGGAGAAGGTTCGTCTACAATACCTGTAGAAAATAGAGTAGGTTCACCAGGAGGTACTCGTACTCCCCCTAGTTACCCTAGTAGCCCTGGTCATGGAACAGCAGAGCAAGAAGCATTCTATAGATTGTCCGAACCTACACTTCTTTGAAAACAAGTTGTAACTGATTTTTATGCGGGTTGGGTACCAAGTCACCAAAAATTAACGGAGTATTTAGCTAGACTAAATAATAGTTGTTCTCAATTTTCTCTTAATGTTCCAATAAATAATACTAATCCTCATATTAATGAAGGGTCTTTGATAAACCATCTTAATACAATTATACAAAAACATTCCGAGATAATAACTAATTCATTTACATTAAGGGATCATTTAATTAACGATTTACGTCATTACCTATCTGAAGAAGATAAGGCTAAAATAGACGAAGCAACACGTCGGGCTGAAGAAGCTACTAATAATTATATCAATAAGTTAGAAAATATGAATGATAGATTTGAGAATAGAACTAAACTAAAAGTATTTTTTGATTCAACTAATTCATATAGAAATACTCTAAAAAAAGAGTATACAACTAAAGATGCAATATTACAAAAGGGTATTAAACAACATCCTGCCTTTGAAAATAAAGAACTTAGAAAATTAATTAATTCAGATTATCGTAATACTCTAAAAGCTTTTCATGATCAAGAAGGATACTTGAAAAAAAGAATTTCAGAGATATTTAATGAGCCTAAACGGAATAATTAATTTATTTTTATTTATCTATTATTTTATGATGTTCACTCCTTGTATGTGCTAATACTAGAATAAAGATATATGTACGTGACAGGAGATATATTATAGTGGAGGATATCACTGGTAAAGCGGGTGTTGGGGCTTTATCGTGCCGTGCTTACATACTGTAGCTCATGAGCTTTTAACCGCAGTCGCAGTATAAGGGGGTTGCGTTAAATAATTTAAATTTTTACAAAGTATAATAATAAATATTACTTTGATACTTTTTAATAGGAATCTTAGTACCTAAAAATAAAGGAAGGGTAAATATAACCTATTATTAGTATTCTTGTTATTAATCTAATTCATTTTCACTTTTCTTTTTATTATTTTCCCTTCTATTTATATTAAAAATAAAAAATTTATATGTCTTATTCTCCTACGATTATCTCATTAGTTGAAGTTGTTTTGGTATTAGTTCCCGCGCTGGTAGGTGTAGCTTATGTAACAATTGCAGAAAGAAAAACTATGGCAAGTATGCAAAGAAGATTAGGTCCTAATGCTGTAGGATATTATGGTTTACTACAAGCATTTGCTGATGCATTAAAACTTTTATTAAAAGAATATGTAGCACCTACGCAAGCAAATATAATATTATTTTTCTTAGGTCCTGTTATTACATTAATTTTCTCTCTTTTAGGGTATGCAGTTATTCCTTATGGACCTGGATTAACTGTTAATGATTTCAGTTTAGGAATATACTATATGTTAGCTGTATCTTCATTAGCTACTTATGGAATATTATTAGCCGGTTGAAGTGCCAATAGTAAATATGCTTTTTTAGGTTCCTTAAGAAGTACAGCTCAATTAATTAGTTATGAATTAGTATTAAGTTCTGCCATACTTTTAGTTATTATGTTAACAGGTAATTTGAATCTTACTGTAAATACTGAATCTCAAAGAGCTATTTGATATGTACTACCTTTACTTCCTATATTTATTATATTTTTTATTGGATCTGTAGCTGAAACTAATAGAGCTCCTTTTGATTTAGCTGAAGCGGAATCAGAACTTGTTAGTGGTTTTATGACAGAACATGCAGCAGTAGTATTTGTATTCTTTTTCTTAGCTGAATATGGAAGTATAGTTTTAATGTGTATACTTACAAGTATTTTGTTTTTAGGAGGTTATTTATTAATTAATAATTTAGACTATTGAAATATATTTCGTCTTATTATTCTTTATAATCCGTTATATTTAGATTGAGATGTTTATTCAAGATATTATTATATTTATACAGAGTATTTTTTTAATAATTCTATCATAGATGGATTATTCTATGGGTTAAGTCTAGGGTTAAAAAGTTCTATATTGATCTTCATTTTTATATGAGTAAGAGCTTCTTTTCCTAGAATACGTTTTGATCAATTGATGGCTTTCTGTTGAACAGTTTTATTGCCTATACTGTTCGCATTAATAGTTTTAGTTCCTTGTGTTTTATATAGTTATAATATATTCCCTGCGAATATATATTTACTATAGTAAAAAATTTTTTTTAATATTAAAGGTTTTCCTTATATATTATTAACTTTTTTTGCGGCTAATATATTAACTATATAATAACTAACTATCGTGTCGTATAGTACCGTTTGGTACGATACGGTTCGTTGCGTTATCGTTTAGTTTTACTTTTTTTATTTCATACGTCCGTTAATTCGTTGTATCCTTTCATTCTATTTCATTTTGTAACTTTCAAACATTAAGATTAAGTGTGTTATAATTATAATATTATTTAATACACTAATTTATAGATAAATATAAAAAAAACTGGCAGAATTTTTCAATATCTTTACTTAAAATAATCATAATATAGTATTTACTTAATCGTAACTGCATTTCTTATTTAGAAATAGCATAGCTGTATTACAATGCTATATTCGCCATAAAATTAACCCCAGCGATCAGCAAGTATGATACCTCGCAGAAATCAATTTAATTCAATATACAAATTCTCCTTTATCAAACATAACGTTGTCTTCAGAAAGCTATCGCTGGTGTGACATTTTATAGTGCAAATGGGAGGGTATGTAAGGTTACGAATGTTGTAGGAGTGTCATTGTTAGGTCTTTTATTAATTATTCCCATTATAGGAATATTTTTAATCTCTACTATAGACAGTTTTTACCCTGTAAAGAACATAAAAGGAAGAGAAGGTGTCGACACCCTACATCCAAAAACTGTGCCTATGGAGTCTAATGTTGGTGTTTTTAATATAGATAATAAAGAAGATTATTCTTTTTATGTAAATTCTTATAAGAAAATAGCATTTATAACTACTATATTAAATTTAATTATATCATTAATAATATATATCTTGTTTGACTTTAGCAATAATCAATTTCAATTTATACAAGAGAATTTGGACCTTAGTTTTTATGATATATATTTAGGGGTGGATGGTGTTTCAATATACTTTGTTTTATTAACAACAATAATAATGCCTATTGCATTAGTTTCTAATTGAAATTCTATAGTCAATAACATAAAATCCTATTTAATAATAATATTATTACTAGAAACTCTGTTATTAGCAGTGTTTTTAGTATTAGATGTATTATTATTTTACATATTTTTTGAAAGTATATTACCACCATTATTTATATTAATAGGTTTATTTGGATCAAGTAACAAAGTAAGAGCTAGTTTTTACATTTTCTTATATACATTATTAGGATCTCTATTTTTATTATTATCTATATTAAGTATGTCTTCAATAATGGGTACTACTTATTTTGACGTTTTATTGAAAAGTACTTTTGAATATAACACTCAAGTATTTTTATTTTGTGGTATATTTATTGCTTTTGCTGTAAAAACTCCGACAATTTTTTTAAATAGCTGATTATTAAAAGCTCATGTTGAATCACCTTTAGGTGGAAGTATAGTACTTGCAGGTATTGTTTTAAAACTAAGTTTATACGGTATATTTAGATTAATTTTACCCCTTTTACCTAAAATATCTTTAAATTATACTTTTATTATATTTACTATAGGGATTATTACTATAATATATGCTAGTTTTAGTACATTAAGGACTATAGATGTAAAAGAATTAATAGCGTATAGTTCTGTATCTCATGCCGCAGTTTATTTAATAGGAGTATTCAGTAATGTAATTCAAGGAATTGAAGGAGGTATACTTTTAGGTTTAGCACATGGATTTGTATCAAGTGGGCTATTTATATGTGCAGGAGGAGTCCTTTATGATAGATCAGGTACTAGATTAATTTATTTTTATAAAGGAACTGCTCAGATAATGCCTTTATTTTCTATACTTTTCTTTATTCTATCTTTAGGTAATTGTGGAGTACCTTTAACTTTAAATTTCGTAGGAGAATTTATGTCTATTTATGGTACATTTGAAAGATTACCTTTATTAGGTATATTCTCTAGTTCTTCTATAATATTCTCTGCAGCTTATACAATATATATGTATAATAGAATATCCTTTGGGGGATCTTTTAGTAAATTCTTCGAAGAAAATATAACTGATACTACTAAAAGAGAATTCTTTTTATTATTTAGTTTAGTTCTCTTTACTATACTTTCTGGTATTTATCCTTCTTTTATCTTAGATGGTTTACATTATTATGTATCAAGTTTATTATACAATGTTTAAGTTTAAAGTTTTTAATTACTTTATAACTATATTTGCTGGTTAGCAGATATGGATCATATTAAATCTATATACCTTTTCGTTATTTATTTAACGCCAATGTTTTATATGTTATATAAAATATTCTCTTACTTTTATTAAAATAATATTATGCCTCAATTAGTTCCATTTTATTTTGTAAATGAAATAACTTTTACTTTTGTTATAATTGCTCTAACTATTTATATTTTATCTAAATATATTTTACCTAGATTTGTTCGTTTATTCTTATCTCGTACTTTTATATCAAAACTTTTAGGATAACTCTGTAAGCAAATAGTAATAAAAAGGAGACGAAACCTATTAACAATTCGAATTCATATTGATATTCGTATTATAGTTTGTCCGAATTTAAAAACCTTACCCCACCTACAAGTAGCCGTTATTAAATACACATAAAATTTTTATTTTTTTTTAGTTTAGTGATTAAATTGCCGTTACATTAAACAAAAAAAAATTTTTTTCGGAAAATATAAATATAGGAATCCATTTCTATTTAAAGGAAAGTAAGTATAAAAATATAAACTATGATTTCTTTTTTAATTTTTCTTTTTAGAAAAATGTGTAGTGTATACATACGCACGTATACATGATAATAAGGTTGTTTTAAGATAACTATAGAATTTCTTAATTCATTTAATACTCATGGATCAGATTATAAGTGATTCGTGAAGAGATAATTTGAGTCCTCTAAGTCAATTTGAAATAAGAGATTTAATTAATATTGATACACCTATTTTAGGTAATTTACATATTTCTATTACTAACATAGGGTTTTACTTAACAATTGGAGCTTTATTTTTATTAGTTATAAATGTTTTAAGTACAAATTATAATAAATTAGTAAGTAATAATTGATCTATAAGTCAAGAATCTTTATATGCAACTATTCATAGCATAGTTACAAATCAAATAAATCCTAGAAATGGTCAAATATATTTTCCTTTTATTTATACTTTATTTATTTTTATTTTAATAAATAATTTAATAGGTATGGTTCCTTATAGTTTTGCATCAACAAGCCACTTTGTA